>JAADWX010000190.1:0-34344 GCA_023336405.1 Globisporangium echinulatum | reverse complement strand
GTGATTGGCAGAGGTGCAGATGCGAGGTCGATCAAAATGCAAGAGAGGTTGTGTACGAAAGTGCGATAGGATAGGATACGAACTGATACACACATGACAGCGACTGCAGATCGCTACCCGAAAGAAAAGAACGTTTGTCGATATTTAGTTGGGAATTAAATATGTAGATGTAAACAAATTTGTAACTCCGTTTGTCGGGCTCAAATGTGATGTCGTAGTATGTCTCACTTTTGTCACTTGACAGTATTGGTTTGTTTAGACTGAACTGTGTCGCAAAACTCATGACTGTATTATATGCCGATTTTTTCTAATGCTCATGAGTAAACATTATATATCACACAGTATTGTTCGTTTTGTAGATTGATATATTTGCGTCATTTATGTTGTGTATTTTCGTTCTTTTGGTCTGTTGTCCCATATATATTTGATCAATTGACGGCGATTCGACATGGCTGCACGCACCGCTTTACATCGCCTCGGGCGTCCATACGCCACATGATCCTACGTTTACAGTAGTCTGTCACACACGCGCTTGACTGCATCCGTCTCACTGGCTTCAGATTGCTAACCAGCGCGGATAATGAGAACTGTCGACGCAGTCGCATCGCGCGCGCCACCATCGCCCGAGAAGCCGTTGTCGTCGACGTAGACTGTGAGGTAGTCGCGCGTTGCGTCGCGACAGCCGTCAACCAATGTGCAGCGGTACTGCAAGCTCTGCCAGATCGCCTTCGCGTCCGCGATTGTCGCAGCAAACTCGAGGACGCGTGCGTCGCCTGCAACTGCTGGCGGCGCCGACGCGGACTGACGCACAGCGTCGCTCGTTGGTGGAAGCGCAAGCGTCGCAGCTGCTGCGTTGACACGGAGCCGTCCGCTGTGTACGCGGAGCTGGATGAACACGCGCGCGTCGCCAGCGTCGGCGTCGGCGACTGCGACGCCGCGCACGTTCGTCCAGACGTCGAGTAGCGCGACGACGCTCGCTGGCGCCGATACGGTTGGCGCGTCGTTCACCGACAGAATCTCGAGCGGAATGCGCTGCGTTGTCGCGTAGAGTCGCCCGTCGTCAGTGTCTACGTCGACGTCAGTAACACTGCCATTACTACGATGTGCTTTGACCCGCTCTATGAGCTCGACGACGACTGCGTCCGAGCCTGCAGCGTTTGCGTCAGCGTGGTACGTCACGCGCTCGACCGCGCAGTTGAGTGCGCGCAGACTCCCAACAACTGTGATCGCTGCCGACGGCTGCTCGCGTGGCGCACCCGTGACAAACTGCAAGGTGTCGGTGGTGCCAGCAGAAGCGCCACAAGCACTCGGTCCGAGACCCAAACGCCCCTTTGTTGCGCTCAGACGGAGCGTAAACGACGCGTCCGAGCGATCGCTCTCGACGTCGACGAGCGTGATCGAGCGCGATGTCGCAGTCGCGTCACTCGCACCTTCTGCATCCACGTCTGCCAGATGCGTCGCAGTTGCGAGTTGCCAGGCACTCGGTTGCTGTCCAAAGTACAGAAACGACTGGACACTCGCAGTCGCCTGCACAAACCGCGCAGTTGCGAGCGCGTCCATCGCAACTGCGTTGATGTCTGCGACTTCGCGCGAACCGGCAAACAGCTTGCGCGTCCCAGTGGCCGCGCCGTCGGTCTGCCAGAACTCCCACGCGCGATCACGCTCGGCGCGCGCTGCAAACACGAGCGTTGTCACACCACCAACACTGGCGAGTACGCTCAGGAACGACGGCGTCGACCCAGTAGCACCGGGTGCGAGGTCGACGAGCACGGTTGTGCCAGCGAGCGTGCCGTCTGTGACCCAAAGCTCAGCGCCGCGCGCACCGTCGTCGGCTTGAAAGTACACGCGGCCAGCAAACGCTGTGAGGTACGACGGGTTCGAGCCAGCGCTGCCGGGTCGGATGTCGATGACGAGCCGCGTCGTTGCGGCCGTGCCAGCCGTCGCCCAGAGCTCGGCACCGCGCACGCAATCGGTCGCCTGGAAAAGCAGCAGCGTCGACGGACTGCCACTGACTGGCGTGAGCGTTGCAAAGTACTTTGGCTCGGACGACCTCGCGCCAACGCAAATGTCGAGCACGAGCATCGTACTGGACGCTGTGCGGTCGATCGCATTGTCGCTCCGGCGCGCGCCGTCTGACATCCAGAGCTCGCGGCCGTTGCGGACCGTATGCGCCGAGAAGAACAAACGCGCGTTGAACGCGTACAAGTCGCGTGGCTCGGAGCCCTGGATGCCTGACTCGATATCGGCGACAAGCTGCGTGCCGGCGCGCGAGCCGTCGGTGACCCAGAGCTCAGCGCCAGCGTCGCGCGACGTTGCTTGGAAAAAGAGCCGGTCTGCGAGTTCAGCAAAGTGCGACGGCTGCGAACCGTGTGGGTCGTCGGCGTTGATGCGCTTGATGAGGCGCGTGCCAGCAGCCGTGCCGTCCGTCGCCCAGAGTTCGGAACCGCCGAGTTGCTGCTGCTGTTGTGTCGGCGCGTCGCGGTAGCACACGACACCAGCAAATCTGTCGGTCGCAAACGATCCTGTGTCGATGCGGTACGAGTCGCGGTACCCAACGTGCTTGACGGCGCCAGTGTGCTTTAGTACAAGTGAGTAGTGATGGCGTCAGTTCAGTACGCATATAGACAGAGAGCCATGATAGATCACTCGCATAGGACGCACCCACGAGTCGGCGAAGCGCAAGTACATGCGCGTGATGCCGCCCCAGACGTAGCCGCGCCAGCCGCACTCGTTAAAGTACGCGCGCGGCTCGCGGTCGTCGCCGTGCTCAGCGACTGTCCCGACAAATACGCTGAGCGCTTCTGCTGTCGACATCCAGTGGAAGCCGAGCGGACAGTCGTACGACTAGCAATATAGACATAGGCAAACAGAGCAAGTCAGTGAGTGAGCGCTGCTTGGGGACGACCAGCCAACCAATCAATTGACAGCTACGCACCGCATCGATGTCCCACGTGCTGCTCGCTGCGATCGCGTAGAACACGTTGGCATCGAACGCGCTCTGTCGAAAGCTGCCGCACGCGTCGCGTGTGTCCAGCGGCACGCGCCAGGCGTCGTCGCGGCCACGTGCTGCAAAGTACGCACGGCCGTCAGCTGCAAACGTGTGCAAGTGTGTTGGCTCGGAGCCGACAGGGCCTGAAACAATGTCGCGTAGCAGCGCAGTGCCGGCGCGCGTGCCATCAGTGCGCCAGAGCTCAGCGCCAGTAGCTGGCGTGTAGGCTCGAAAGAGCGTGACGCCACTGCCAAGTGTCACAAAGGAGCCAGTAGCGAGCGCATCAAAGCTCTCAAAGTCCGCGAGTGCTGTTAGTCGCGTGTTCGAGTCGCGTGCAAGTGGTTGCGCGAGCATGAGACTCCAGCGTCGCGGTGCGGCTGCGACTCGCGACTGCGTGGCTGCTACTGCCACAGCCTGCGCTGCAACGAGTGATTCGACCGACGGCGCACCGCGAAGCAGCAGTGACTCGCGCTCGCGCACTTGCGCAAACGGCTCATACACACCAAATGGCGGCACGTGGATCTGCGGTCCGTCGTTAACCGACTGTACACGCACGGCCATCGCGTACGCAGTTGTGAGTGGAGTGCCGTCGCCGTCGCGGCCCAAGTCGGCGACCTCGACGACCACGAACGCGCGGCCGTGAAAGTTGCGTGCGCTGCGGAACACGAGCGCATGGAGCAGCGCGGTGTTGAGCGCGTCGATGCTGCCGTACGCGACAAGCGTGTAGCGGGCGCTGGCCGTACTATCTGGCAATGACGGCGACTGGTCGCTCGTAGTGACAAAGAGTCCTGCGCGCGTCTGCAGCTGCGCCGGTGACGCGGCTGCGCGGACGCTGCAGTGGACGCACGTGATCGTTACGCACAGCTCGAATGTCGTCGAGCTGTCGCTGCCATCTACAATGCGGTCGACGTCGTCAACAGCGAGCGGTTCGAGCGCCACGTCCATGTCTTCAACGGCTTCAAGCACTGGCGGTGGCAACGCATCGGCGAGCTGCGCAAACGTGCTGCTTGCGCTGAGTCCGAACGGCGTGAGTGGCGTGAAAGCAGCCGATCGAAGCATCGACGCGTCGTTCACTGCGTGGATGCGCATTTGCACCGCGAGCGACGTGTTGCTGTCAGCACCGTCGCTATTGCCACAGTCTGACGTCGCACGCAGCTCAAGCGCCTCGAACAGGTCGCCACGTGAGTGAAAGTGCCGATCGGGCGCGTAGATGAGACCGCGCAGCGCTGCGTTGACGTCGCGCACGCGGCCGCGAACTGCAAGACGCGTGAAGAAGAGCCGCGACGCTGTGACGACAGTCTCAACGTCCACTTGACTCTCCACAAAGCGCAAGTCGGCGACTGGTACCTCGTTCCGCACGGACGCGTCCGGCAGCAGCAGCAAACCTTTGAGCGTCGCGAGCATGACGCCGCCGTGACGCGCTGCAATGTCGACGCGCACGTCGCGCTCGTCCGCGTCCGCGTCGGGACACGTGAGTGTGACGCCGTCAACGAGTAGCTTGTCGCCTTCGCGGATACTCGCGCCGTCTGCAGCAGTGCGCGTCGCATGCCACGTCGGTTCGTCGCACACGGGCGCAACGACAACAACAATCTCGGCTGTCGCACGCCGCAGCGGCTGTGCTATGTCGACTACTGAGATCGCGATTCGCTCCGTGCCGTACCAGTCGCGCATTGGCACAAACGCGCTGCCGTTCAGCGCTGCATTGACTTGGCGCAAAAAGCCGCGGAACGCAAGCTCGCCCGAGCGGTTCGCAACGATCTGAACGCCCGCGACGCCGCGCGCGAGTGCAAACGCGCCGTGCGGCGTCGCGACCGTCAGTTCAAGCAGCGCCGCGCGTGCGAGCGCGACGTCGGCATCAACGACTACGAGCGCAACGGACGATGCGCCAAACGCGAGCACTGCGTCTTCGTTCATTGCGAGCACCGAGTCGGTTGGTGCCGTGAGTGCGAGACCACGCAGCGAGTCGCGGCCAGCGAGTGCGAGGTACACGACAGTTGAACTCACGCGCGGTCCACCTTTGCCGAACGCACCACGGTCGTCGACTGTGAGCACGAAACCGACTTCGTTGAGTGCTTGGAATACGCGCTGTGCAGCGTCGAGGTCGTCGAGCTCAAACACGATCTCACGCAACGCGGCGTTCAAGTGCACGAGCGAGCCAGAGAGCATAACGGTTCCAGCGTCCTGCACGTCGACGCGCACGTGCTGCCCAAGCGCTGCGTCGGTAAGCAGCCGCGGCAGCGTCACGCGGCCGTGCGCGACCTCAAGCGTCACGTCCATTGCGCACACGAGTGGATCGTCGTGACACGCTGCGTCGGTCGCATCGACGTCGCGGATCTGCACGCCACGGATCAGCGTTGGCGCGTGCGGCTCAATCGCAACGACAGCTGCACTGTCGCTTGCTGACACGGTCGCTACCGCGCTGACGTCCCACTCGGGCGCGTCGTTGATCGCGTCGATGCGCACGTCGATGACAACCGTCGTCTCGTCCGACGTATCGCGCGTGTAATCATCGAACGTCGACGCCGTGACGTGTATCGCGTCGTGACCGTTAAAGTCGCGGTCCGGCACGTACGTCAGTGCTTGCACGGCGCGATTCAGCGCTGCAAACGTGCCGCGGCAGTGCACGCGCTTGCTGCCGCGTGCGTGCGTACCGTCCTCGAACGCGACACCTGCTGTCGCTGGCATCGCAAAAGTGCCATGCGTGGCCTCGAGCGTCACCGTTAACGCGATGCGCGACTCGTCGTCGACGCTCGTGAAGTGCAGGCCGTGGACAGCCAATGGCGCGTCCTCGTCGCCGTGAATTGTGCCGGCAGGTTCGTGCGCGTGTTCGCTCGTCGGCACGTTCGTTGCGCTGCTGATCACGACTGCGTCAGCGCGCGGCCGCACGTGCACAAAGCGCACAGACGTGTACGAGCTGTTGAACGGCGCTCCATCGAAAGTAGTCACGGTGATCGCGTCCAAGCCGCCCGTGCCGGCGCGTGTCGTTGCTGCGTCAAACGTACTGTCGACGCTGTTCCAGTCGCGCGCCGACGTATACACGAGCGCTGCAAGTGCGCTGTTGACGTCTGCGAGCGTACCCTTGAGCTGCAGCGTCGTCGGTGCACCGGCTGTCGGGTCGCCAGCGTTTGTAGCTGTCACAACGAGCGTCGATGGCAGCGGCGGTTGCTTTAGCAGTGCGAGCGAACCGAACGCCGCGCGCACGTCGACGCGGATCAACGACGCACGTGCGTCGGGATCGACGATCGAAAAGTCCTCGAGCACGAGCGGCACGTCCTCGTCGCACACGTAGACTGCAGACGTCGACGCGGTCACGAGATACGGCGCATCGTTGACCTCGGCAATGACGAGCGGAACCGTCGCGTCGTCGCTCAGTGCGCTCGCAACGTCGACAACGTGCACATGCAGCGCGTCGATGCCACTAAAGTTCGGGTCGCCCGTGTACGACGCGGTAGCAATTGCGGCGCTCGCGCACACAGCAGTCGCTTCAAACTCGACGCGCCGTTGCGGCTGCTGCAAGTCGAGCACAGTGATCGGCCGCTCGATGCACGTCATGCCGGCGATTGCGATCGTGCCGTGTGCGACCGAGAGCGAGACGCGCAGCTGCGCGAGCGCGTTTGCGGCCGAGCGATCGCCAGCATCGGCGCTGCGCACGCTCAGTCCGCGCAGCGATACGGCTGCGTCTTCGCGACCGTGGATCGGCAGGCACTGCAGCCGCAGCGCATCGATAAAGTCACCTGCCGACCGGAACGCGTGCGGCACGCTCGTTGGCACAACGATCACTGGTGCATCGGCGCGCGGTGAGACGAGCAGGTCAGCGCGCGTCGTGAGGACGCGGTCGCCGCGCTGGACTGCGAACGTCCACTGCACGACGTGGCCGCTGCGGTGACCCGCACTGACCTGGACGTTCCAGTTTGGCGGTGACGGCATAAATACGAGCCGCGTGAGTGCTGCCTCGAGCTGCGACGCGTTGCCACTCACAGTGACTACAGACGCGTTCGGCGCAATCGTGAGGAGTGACGATGCACCGACTGCAGAAACAGCGCGCACGAACCGCCCCGATGACACGTCGACGCGGAGCTCGAACGTCATGGCGCTGCTCGCTGCATCGAGTGGATGCTCGCGGCCGTCGCGATCGACTGCTGCGAGCGTCAGGTCTGGGAACTGGAAGCCCGTGTCCTCGACGCCTGTGTACGTGCGCGCACTGAGCGTAACGCGCAGATGCAGTTCGCGCGGACGAATTGCGAGGGTGATGCGGCGCGTGTGCGCTGTCACTGGGCGCGTCGCAACGTTGCGCACGGTGAGGCGTACAGTGTCGTGCGCAACGTAGGGCTCGCCTGTGCGGTAGTGTAGTCGCGCGAGCGCAGCATTGAGCGCGCGAAGACTCGCAGTCAGCGCGAGGCGCGACGAATGTGGCTGCGCTGCAAGCTCAAGGTCGTCAAAGCCTGCAAACGCCACGCTGCCATGCTCGCACGCGACCTCGAGTGTGACGCGTCCATTATCGTCGCTGTCATTGCCGTTGCGGTTCGCGTCGCCGACCGAGATGTCTGCGAGTGCGAGCGTATCGCCGAACGCGAGACTCTTCGTAATCTCTTGCCAGTGCGCCGAGTCGAATGGCCCTGCGCGAGTAGGCAGCGAGTTAGCAACCAGACATACACACAGAGAAGGCAGCAGCAACGAGTGAGTCGAAACTGCGACAGTCGCCAAGCGACCGACTAACTGCGAGCGCCACGACTTAACTGATCGACCGCTTAGCACAACAGACACACTTAGACGCACCTTCGATCGAGTCGACGATGTGAAGCTGCGGCAGCACAGGCGGCGGCTGCACGCGCACGAGGAACATGCTCTCTGTAAGCTGCGTGCGCTGCAAGAAGAGCGTGACGACAAGACGGTCGAACGCACTCGGTCCGTCGTCAGTGACCGCGCCTACGTACGTGGCTGCGTTACGTAGTTGTGAGTGGATCTGCGCGAGCGTGCCATTGAGCCAGATCGTGCGACTACTCACGATGCTCGATGGCAGCAACGCGTTCCGTTGCAGACTCAGCAGCCCGTGGTCGCACGTCACGCGCAGCTTGAGCCACTCGGACACTGCGGCTCCAACGATGCGGATATGAAAATCGTCGAGTGCGCGCGGCTTCCCGCCGGCCGCGTTGACTGTAAACGCGTCGTGCATGATCTCGGCGACTGGTAGTTCGGTTGCGAGTGACACTGGTGCTGTCGCGACTGCGCGCACGTGCGGCGTCGCTGCATCGGTTCTAGTGCTAGGGACCTGCAGCGCAAACTGCAGCGTGACAGTGCCACTCCACTGCGCTGGCGTCGTGTACACGATCGTGCTGATCGCGCGGCGCAGACTCGCAGCGCTGCCCTGGAGCACAAACGCGTCGGGTGAGAACTGTGTCACGAGGTCGCCGGACCAGCCATCACCAATACGCGCTGCCAGGAGCTCAAACGACCCGGTGCTCGTGCGCGTGTGTACATGGTCGACACGCGCAAACGCGCCAATGCCCGTGAGCAGCGCGCCGTCGGCTACAAGTATCACGCGTGCAGGCGTTGCTACTGCCATCGACACCTCATCGAGAAACACGATGCCAAAGCTCACGCCTGCACTCGAGCCGTCGACGCGTGCTTTGCGCACTGCGACGCGACCAGCACTCGCGCGTGGTGCACTCGGTCCAGCGCTACGAACATCACCAACGACACCAGCGGCAGCAGCGAGCGCGTCGTTGAGCGCTGCTTCGACTATGTCCGGTGTCGCGTCGGCAGCGATCTCGCTCGTTATGCGGTCGCGCGCGTAGTGCAGACGGAACGATCCGCTGACTGCGTTTGACCGCTGCACGGGCGTCACGACGACCTGTGCATTTGCGCCGCCGAGACGATCAGCTACTGCGACGACGAGGAGCGGAAAGTCGGGCGGCGCGGCTACAAACGTCACGAGCCACACGTAGCCGCCGCGCACGTCAGCTGATCCGCGCGAGCACTCGACGCGCACATCACGCCACGGCCACACGGTCTCCTGCAGCGACGCGAGTGCGCGCTCGAGACGACTTTGCATTGACGCGCCACGCCGTCCACCAGCGTTCTGCAGCTTTCCTTCGTCTGCACGCATTGCGACAGCGTCCGACACGATCGCGTTCGTCGTTACCAGCAGCCCGGCAGCTGCAGTCCGCACGTCCTGGAAGCCAAGTGTAAACGTCCCCGAGAGCGTTGAGGTCGCGCTGGTTGTGACGCTGTACACGGGATCGACGCGCGTGGCACCGACGACAACGCGATGCACGTTGGCCTGACCCTTGCCAGTCGAGACGCGCTCAACGCGGATGGCCGCAGCAGCTGCGAGCGTCACACTCGCGTCCGCGTCCGAGAGCTTGGCGCTCGGCACGAGTGCGCGTGCGTCGCCAACGAGCAGCGGCACGCGCTCACTGGGACTGAAGAACGTCACGAGCCACGACGGCGACACGCTAGTCGCTGTCGATGCTACAGCTGTGACTTTGACGACATCGACAGCTGCGAGCGCCTCGAGCGCGTCCTGCACGTCCGCGCTGCTTGCGGTTGCTGGCAACGCACGCGTGACTTCGTCGCCGAGCTGCAGCTCGAACGTACCGCCCAGCGGCGCACCTACGACCGATGAAACGAACGTCACGGACGCGCCAGCGCCGACACTAACGAGGTTCGTGCTCACGACCAGTGGTGCACGCAGCGGTGGCGACGCATTGAGCACTGCGATGCGCCACTGTGCGCGTGCAGTCGCAGGCAACATTGCGCGCTGAACGCGGTCGACGTGGAAGCGCAAACCCGCGTTGTGGAGCGGCGCGTGCAACAGCATGAGCTTGGCTTCGATCGACGCCGCAACGCTGCGGCCCGAGCCAATCTCGCCGAGCACTTCCTGCACGCGCATGGCGGCCGCGTCGGCATCGATCGTTGTCGTCGGCGCGAGGTGCTGGAGTCCTGCGAGCGACAAGTCGGCCTGCACGACGAACGTGCCAGTGACTGCTGCGCTGCTTGCGCCGTTTGGGTCCCAGATCGTGAGCACGAGCTCCTGTGTCGTACGTGGAGCGACGAGAGACACGCGCTGAACCTCGAGCGCGACTTCAAAGCGGCACGTGCCAGTGACCCGCAGCGACGGTGGCGCTGAACGAGGCGAGCCGAGTGCGTTGTCGCGACTAGCGAGAGAGAGCCCCGTGATTGCGATCGTGCGCGCTGCCGCGTCGTACGTCACGTGCTGTGGAGGAGGCAATACGAGCTGTGTAGTGGCAGCCGCTGCATCGTCATCGGCACTGCAACCAACGTCAGCGACTTGCAATGTCGTCTGCTGCGGCGTCCAGGCCGCCAAGCCGTGCGCCAAGTCGTCGACTGTGATCTCAAAGCCGCTCATTGCTGCTGCTGCACACACTACTGGGTCGCACGTCGGGACAAAGAGTGTGCGCTGGAGCAGCACGTTTGCGTCGTGCACACTCGCATCGACGACGAGCTGCGTCAGCGCGTCCTCGACAACGTCGTCGGTTGCTGTAGTTGTTAGTGCCATTGATGTGCTGTTTGCACTGCGCAGCGCCGACACGACTGCGAGACGCTGCAGCGCTGACGACGCGACGACAAAGTGGCCCGCGTCAGTGTGCAGAGTCACACGGACAGTCGACAAGAGCGTTCCAGCCGTCTCATGCGCCACATCAATGTCAACGTCCGAGATCTCGACGCCCTCGAGCGAGTATACCGACGCATTTCCGTGCATCGTCACAACCGACCGGTGGTATCGGATCATTGGCGCGTCGTTCACGGGCGCTACGAAGATCGGGAGCTCGAGCGCTGCGAGTGGCGCGAAGTCCAGCGCACTAAAATCTGTGCCACTGCTACCAACGAACGCGTCGCCGCGCTCAAGCGTCGCGCGCAGCGTGTCGTTACCTGCAAAGTCGGCGTCACCGACGTACTGCACAGCGTCAAGTGCTGTTTGCAGTGTTGCAGCAGTGCCGAGGACGTCGACGCCGCGGCCGCCATGCGTCGTGCGTACGTGCACGCAGCAGACTGTGCGCTTGATGAGGATCGCACCGTGCTGCACGGCAAGCCGAACGAGCAACAAACTGTCGTTGTCGTCGCTGCTAGTGCCGTTGTCGTTGCCGACTGCGTCAGTCATGACCGCCCATGCACTCCAATTCGCAAGCGTGTCTTCAGTCGCGATCAGTACGGCGCTGCCTGTTCCATTGACCACGAGCGCTGCAGAGTTCGTCCACAGCGGCTGCGTGGCAAACGTAACGAGCACAAGCGGCGCCGCCACTTGCTCGTGCGGCGCATCCGCTGCAACGTACGCAAACTGCAGCTCCGCGCGCTCGAGCGTTCGGTTCGTCTGCGCGATACGCACGCCTGCAAGCACACGATTCACGTGTGCGTGTGTCGTGCGAACTGTCACAGGCAACTCATGTGGCGCACACAGCGCAGAAGCTACTGCTGCATCGGCTGTGAACGTGACGCGCACTGATCCGAACGGACACGCGAGCGAGAGCGTGAGCTCAGCATCACTCGCGACAGCACCGACGGCATCGGTTTCGCGTAGCTCCAGTCCCGCGACGAGCGCGCCACTGCTGTCGAGGTCGTCAAAGAGCACGAGCTGCGAGTCGGCGACGTGCCACTCGAGCACGCTTGTTGGATATTCCATCACGACCGGGAACTCAGCCGCGTCGCTCCAGGCGCGTGCACTACCGAGTTGCGCATTGCTGTCAGCAACAGCAGACGGCGCCAGCGTGAGGTTGATCGTGTCTTCGCGTCGACTCGTAGCCGCTGCCGCTGTCGCGCTCTCGTGCAGACTGACGTGCAGCGTCGCGAGCACGTCAAGCAGACGACACGACGAACCACCAAAGCGCATCGCAGCCGCGCCCTGTAGCGTGGCGTGTTCGTACGAGACACCGGGCACATACGTTGCAAAGAAGAACCCGCAGCGCGCACACACGAGTGCGAGCTCGAGCAGCGGATCGTCATCACCGCCAATCGCGTTTGCGTTGCGCTCGAGCAGCTCTGTCTGTGTATCTGCAGTGACTTGCTCGATCGCCACGTCCGCGACGTCTATGAGCCGCACCGAGTGCGCACCCCAGCGACTCGTAGGTGCTGATGCCATCACCCGTGACGCGTTCGCAGCACGCGGCGTAACGACCAATCGACTCGTTCGGACTGTTCGCGCAACGAAGCGGAGTGCAAAGTTATCGGCAGCAAACAGCTCCATGTCGATGCTAGAGAGCTGCACGCAGATGGTTGTGCTTGTGCTCACAGCGTCTGAGGGATCGGCGACGAACACAGCGGTCGCGAGCACGGCGTTGAGACACGCGACGCTCGTAGCGCGGATCGTGCTCGCGACACCGTTGCCGCTGAACAGCGTGCTCGGTCGCTCGAACGCGTCTGCACACAGCAGCTCGCGCTCGCGTGTGCGCGTGAGCACTGCACCCGTCGACGTGTCGATCTGTAACACCACAGACGGCTCGACGTCGCGGTCTGCGAGTTCAGAGTGACGCGCGACGCGGATCGCGTCCGGCAGCGCCAGGTGCTCGCCGCGCACGACGCTGTCAAGTGCAGGCGCCTCGACACGCAGCGCGTAGAACTGCTGGATCGGGAACTGCAGCTCTATGCAATCGTCGGCAGTGCCGTCGTGCACGCAGATGCGCACAGCGCCAGTCAACGGGCCGCCTTCGCTGCTGCTGCTGTTAGCACTCAATGCAAGCGGCACAAACCGCAGCTGCGATGGCGTCAGCAGCGCGTTCACGCGCGCGAGCGAGCTCGTGAACTGCAGCGACGACGTTCCGGCGCCAACATGCGAGACGCCGTCAAAGAGCTTGCGCGGTACGTCGCGGCACCACTTGAGCGTTCCGTTCGCTGCATCGACGCGCACGACCATGGTGTCATGAGCGTCGGCGTCCTGAACCTCAAGACTCGGCAGCAGCATCGCGGGGTGCGCAAACCAGTCGCGGCGATTCGTGTTGCTGCTGCTGTCGTTGCGCGCGTCGGCTGTGAACACGAGCACTGGCGCGTCGTTCACAGGCTGCACGTGCACAAACAGCTCGGCCTCTTGTCCGAGCACGCGACACATGACGACGTCGACGCCGTTGAAGTCGCGCGGCGGCGCGTACAGCAGCGCTGCGACGAGCTGCTGCAGTCGACGTCCGTCACGCGCAGCAAGTGTCAGCGAGCTGTTTGCTGACAACGCGCGGCCGCTGTCACTGTTGCGCTCGTCTGCGGGCACGTGCAGCTGACCGCTTTGTGCAACACACTGCGCCTCAAGCGGCCGCGTGTAGTCTCGCACCTCGTGCAGGTCGAACGCAGCGCCGACAGCGACGTGATCAGCGTCTTCGTGAACTGTCATCTCGTCGCGACGCAACAGGTTTAACGGTGCGCGCTGCAGCGACGCGTCGACAACTACGTGCAGTGTCGCAACGCGGGTCGACGGCAGCGCCTCAGATTCGCATTGCATCGTCGAGTCGCTGCTCCACTGGCCGCCACGCATATGCAGATGCGAAACGTCGGCGAGCGCGACCGTCATCGAGTGGTTTGTCACATCACGCTCGGTCGGCCAGTGGTGCGGCGGCAGCGGCACGTACTGGTACCGAATCTGCGCGAGCGTCGTGCGCAGGTCTGTCACACGGCCCTCGAGCACGACGCTCGTAGCGCCTATTGGCTCGTCAAGCGTCGGCACGGAACAGTGCGTGAGGCGGCCAGTACTTGCGCGCACAGTCGCACGCAGCACGGGTGTGTCGCGTCCGAGCGGCAGCAGCTGCAACGCTGCAGTAGTATCATTGAGAAGCAGTGCGAATGGCGGCAGCGCGTACGGGCGCAAAGTCGTGACACGCAGTGTCGAGACGTTCGAGCCACTTGCTGTCCACGTCCAGTGCGGCAAACGATGAACCGACGTGACGACGACACGGAGCACGCCGACGGCTTCGTCAATAGCAGCTACACTACCGACACGTGTGTCGGAGTCGGCTGGACGGAGGCGTAGCAGCAGTTCGTCGGGTCCCGGTATCCGACGCCGCGGCGTGTACGTGACCGTGTGCAGGAGCGCGTTGAGGCTGCGGACACTCGACACGAGCCGAATGCCCGACGGCGTGACGCGTACGCGCACGTCGCTACGGCGACTCGCGCTGTCCGACGCGTTGAGCGACAGCACGCCGTGTACAGCAGCGATCGCGAGCTCGAGTTGTGCGGCGCCGCTGTCGTTGGCGGCTCCACCAACGACCCCGACGGCAATGCGCTGGAGCGATACGCTCTCATCCTGCCGCACGTGGAGCACTGAGCTGTCGCCTGGTATCGAGCATTAGCAACGCGCGACAGTGTCAGCACCACATTATAACAAACTCGGAGGACAGACCAACTCGGTTGTCAAACACAACCACACAAAGGTGGCAACGTACCAAGCGCCTCGCCGTCCATGAAGAGCTGCGCTGTTGCAGGTCGCGCGCGGATTTCGATCGTCAGTGTGTACGTCTTGGCCGTCGAGGCTGTTATACGCGAGGGCGGCGCGGTTGGATCGTCGTTGTCGCTCAGCGCAAACGTCGTGAACGCAACTTCGTCGTGCGTGGCGTCTGCAGGCGACTGTACAACGTACTGCAGACGCTTGAGCTCAGCGTTGACAGCATCGACTGACCCCGTGAGTTCGATTTCGTGCTGCCATACGTTGTTTTCGTGGCGCAAGAGCGTCAAGCGACCGATGCGCGCGCGCACGTGGACGCGGACAAAGTGCGCGCCAAGCCGTGCGAGCAGCGAGTCGTCGGCGTCGCTGCCTTGAAGTGACCGACTGTCCGAGAGTGTGACGCCGCGCACTGCGGTTGGCACGTCTTCAACTGCCGTGATGCGTGTCGTCGGCAGCAGCAGCGACGGTGCCTGCGGTGGCACGTTGATCTCGACCGGTAGCACCGCCACAGCCTCGGTCGTCGCTGCTTGGAGCCGCAGCTCGATCTCGTCGCCTGCAGCCGAAGCGTCCGGTGCGCTTGAGTACACGAGTCGATGGCTCTGAAGCACCGCGCTGAGCTCCGACAGCGCGCCGTCGAGTGTCAGCGATGTCGCAGCTGTCCTCGCGTTGCTGCCTGCACCGACACTGCCGACCTGTGCGTGCGCCATCGGCACGAGCGCCAAAAGTCCGCCGCGTCGACTCGTAACGTGCAGCGTGAGGCCGATTTCGATGCCGCTGAGCGTGATACCATCGACTACAACGCTGCTGTTGCGCTCGACGCGCATGAACGCAACGGGCAGATGCACCGCGAGGTCAAGCTTGCGCGTCTCGAGCCGTACGAGAATGTCGGTCTGTAGCACAGGTGCGGCGCCGTCGAACGTCGAGAGTGCGACCGATAGCGTGTCGACGCCCACGAGGGCCTCGCGGCCGCGGCTCTTGCGACTTGCGACAAGCTGCACGCCAGCAGCCGCGAGCTGCGCACTGGCGTCGCTCACGCGCACGTCGAGCAGCAGGGGGTGCGACGCTTCGATGCGCCAGTCGTACAGTTGCACGCCATTCGGTGCGCTCGACGACAGCGCGCGCTCCACTGAGAGCAGCGCAAGCTTGTCAACGCCGAGGCGGCGGATCGCAGCCGCGACGTCATCAGCGTCAGTGTTAACTGCGATGTGCACGGTCGTGCGGCCAAAGACCGTCAATCGGAACGAACTGACGCTCGCAGCACTGCCAAGTGCTTCGCGCCGTTCGTCGGTGGACGTACTCAGACGCACTACAGCGGGTGTGAGCGTCGTGCTCGCAACGAGGGCCGACGACTGCAGTACGAGGTCTGGGAACGTCGGCGACACGTCGCCAAAGTGGAATTCGAGCACAAGCGTCGCTGCGTTCGCTGTCGCTGTCGGTGACGCGTCGCGCACGCGCAGCGTCACGTCAGGGAATAACAGCCGCAACGTCACGTCTGCCGCGCTTAGACCGCGCTGCGCGACTGCTGCCTCGGTCGTGAACGCCGTCGACATGGGCGTCGGTGTTGCACGCACGAGTCCGCTCGCACGACCAGCAGCGCCAAACGTGATGCGCCACTCGAATGCGCGGCTGTCGCTGCCCACCTCGATGCGGGAGACGTCGACAGTCGCACCTGGTGGCAGCACCTCAAGCACGCGCAGCCGCATTGTTGCAGCGTCGAGCAGCGTCACGTCGATCGGCGTCGACGACTGTGCGCTGCCGTATGCGAGCGTGAACGCGCCTGTGAGGTCGTGCACGAGCGCTGGGAACACGGCGCGCACGCGCACGATCTGCACCTCGCGCCGCGATACAAAGTCTGCAGACAGCGCGCTGCCGCACGTCATGTCGAGCACCTTCGTAGCGACTGTTGCTGCAGCGTCGGTGCGTGCGATCGGTGCAGTCACGCACCGAAAGCTGCTGCTCACGCGTGCGTCGATTGCACTGTAAAAGCTTGCCGGTAACTCTGTACTGAGCGTGAACGAGCCAGCGATCGCTGCACCTGCGGTCCGCGTCGTCGCTGTGAGCGTCTGCGTCTTGGTCGGCGGCGATGGCAGCAGCTGCGTCGAGAGCTGCACGACTTGGTGCTCGAGTGTTGCTGTGAACTGTGTGCGGTCGCGCTGCAGCTCGCTGGTCCACGCGAGCGTGACACGTGCCATCGCAGCTGGAAAATCGCGAATGCACCCGCGCATCGTCAGTGCCGAGCGCTCGTGCTGACGGTGCACGACACTTGCGAGCGCCGGGTCAAAACCGTCGAACACGAGACCCAGTGCGCGCGTGCGCACGTGCCAGACAAACTGCTCGTCCATCGCAGCGCAGCGCGTGGCGTCGAGCGTTCGTAGTTGCTGGTTGTGTTGGTTCTGCCACGGCCCGACGACTGCGATCGCCGACAGGTTCGTCGCGCGTGCGTCTGCTTCGCGCACGACAAGCTGCTGCGGCGCGCGCAACCGAACGGTCTGGAAGTTGGGCAGCGCCACGATGTCGAACGTGTTCGTGCTGTGTGGCGAGTCGGCTACAGCGCCGACAGCAGTAGCAGTGGCTGTCATGTCCGTTCCGAGTTGCAGCGTCACGTTGAGCGAGCTGTGCAAACGCGCGCCAGCTGCGACCGAGTACACGCGCACAGCAGTCCGTGCGACCGCTGTGATGCGCGTCTTCGTCGCGCGAAGCCGCCATTCGCGCCGCAGCAGCCAGATCTTGACGTTACTGCTGCCCGCGGTAGTCAGTGCGAGGTTACGCGCCAGTGAACACGGCACGCCGGCGAACAGGACACCGTTGTGTGTCGCACTCGGTACATGGAACGCGCGCACGTCCACGACGTCTTCGCCCGGCGCTGCGAGCGCTCGGAGTGCGTCGGCTGCGCCTCGTTCGTCCTGCTCGGCCGCTAGCGTTGTGGGCAGCGCGATCACTGGTGTCTTGAGCACGTCACAGTCGTCGACCAACGCGCACCGCCGCCGCGTGAGCTGGAACGACACTGACGTCTCGCTGGCGCCGCCCCGCACGAGCTCGATGTGCACGCTGCAGCTTTGCAACGCGTGCGCGTCCAACGCACGCAGAGCCGAGAGTGTGACGACGTCGGACGGCGCGACGTTGTTAGATGGCACTACGACTGTTGGAATCGCTGCCCACTGGACGTCGCGGTATTCGATCTCACAGTGCATAGCCGCTGCATCGAAGTCGCCTCGGCACGCGACGTGCACGTTGATGTTGCTCTCAACCAGCGTTGCGAGTGCGCGCTGCAGCGCTGCTGCTGCTGTCACGTGGTCTGCGAGTGGCAGTGCGAGTGCTGCAGCACGCGCTGTCCGCCACGTGCTGTGCAAGCTGCGCAGCGTGAGCGCCACAGTCGCTGCTTTCTCAGAAGTCGCGACGTGGCGTGCAACACGAAGCGTCTGGCCGAACGTAGACGTATCGGCCGACTGTTCGACAGCGAGTACGCTCTGTAACGCGTCGTGCTCGACACCGAGCAGCAGCAGGCCGTCAATACGATCGAGTTGCAGCTCGAGCACGACATCGTCGACAGTTCCAGGTATGAACTGCAGCGCGAGCGGCATCGCGAGTTCGTCTGCAGGCAGCACTACGAGTCGCAACGATCCACCAGCTCCTCCGAACAACGTCACGCGACCGACTGTCACGAGCGGCGCGACCGAGACTGCGAGCGTTGTCGATCCCTCGATTGGGTCATCGTCGGCTCGCACGGTGCTGCACGCACCTGGTGCGCGCACATGCACGTCGACCGCGTCGGCTGTGAACATTGCGTCAGCTGGGGCGCAGTACGCGATCGTCGCAAGCAGTGCGTGCAGGTCCGTTAGCGCGCCGTGCAGCGCGAGACTCGACGCTGTGACTGGCGGCGCCAGTGGGTCGAGCGTCACACTTGCGACGCGCACGCGCATCCGGAGCGCCGTTGCTGCGTCGAGTTGGAGCAAACCGCTGTGTGCGCGTAGCGTGAGACCCACGAGCGCATCGTTTGGAGCTGCTGCGGCGTCAACGTAGCTGCTCGTTGCTGTTGCTGACGTTATCGTCTCGATGCGGATGGCTGGCAGCAGCGCGCACGCGCCTTGGACGACTGCGCTGACTGGCGGCTCGCCGACTACGATCGTGACTGCTGGCAATGGCGTCGTCTGAGCTACGAGCACGAGCTGCCGTTCGAGCGCCGTCGCGGCAGTGGAAGCGCTGGCAGCAAAGACGTCGGCGTCGGAGCGCACGCACCCGTCGGAACGCATACGCGCAAACGCATCAGCTGCTGCAACGCTGTCAGCGTCAGCCGACGCCCACACGCGCACTGTCAGCGTGTCGTGATGCGCAGGTACGCTACATGTATCTGGCGCGTCGTACTCGAGCGCTGCAAGGATGCGCTGTGCGTCACTACGCGTCGTGAGCGCTGTGACTTCGTGCGGTGGCGCATAACTCTCGCATGCGAGCGCGGTTCCAGTAAGCAGCTCGCGCAAAGCAGCTGCAACTGCGACACTGCCAAAGCGGCACGTCACCTGGTAGCAGCAGCAGCAGCAGCACGTGTGAGTCGCTCAAGCACCCAAGAAGCAGAAGCAGCAGCAGACGCATCACTAAACCACAGACGCACCGAGAGACGAACAAGCGCACTGTCCGCTGGCACGGATGTCTCGAGTGCGATTGGTGTGAGGCGGTGGCGCTGCACGCCGTCACGGACACTTTCGGTCACGATCTCCTGTGTGCGCGGCGAGGTTGAGCGAGACATGAGTCCACGCGTACGCACGGATATACACGACAGACAGAGAGTCGAGTGGCAGGTGGCGTACGAACCTGCGCGAGCGACAGCTGTGCGTCAGCATATGCAAGCGCGCACAGCAAGAGCAACAGGGGCAACATCGCCATGAGCACTAGCGTGCGGTGCATCGTGTCCGCAAAGTCGCGAGCATGTTGTTGCACCAAGTGGATCAGCGACCGCCGCGACTGCTCAGCCTACTCGCTTCACAAATCCACACAAAGCATCTTGTTTGGAATATGTAAGTAGAAATGTTGGAATGCGGAAACCAGGAGTGTGTGCGTGCACTGTCAAGCCTCTCAAACAGCACAGGCTATTTTGCAGGTTTGTGTTCGTTGGCTCTGCGTCTCTTGGACTGTATAAGCGTTGGCTGGCGCGCTCGCAACAGCTCAGTCACCGCCGCATCTGTAGCAGCAGCAGCAACAGTAACAGCACCTCCGCACCTCCGCAGCAGCAACTCCCTATCGCCAGCTGCACGTACAAACAGACAGACAAAAAGCCAACTTGACACGTCGACGCCATGGTGAAGAAGAAGGTCGATGCGCGCGTGCGCGTGCTGCTCGAGAACTGCATCAAGGAGAACTTTCGTTCGTTCGTTGTGCTTGTCGGTGACCACGGCAAGGACCAAGTCATGAATTTGCACTACATCCTGTCGAAAGCTGCTGTGAAAGCGCGCCCCAAGGTGCTTTGGTGCTACAAAAAGGAGCTCGGGTTCTCGACGCACAAGCAAAAGCGCATGCGGCAGATCAAGAAGCAGCAGCAGCGCGGGCTCTACGACGCGAACAAGGACGACCCGTTCGAGCTCTTCATCTCGGCGACCGACATTCGGTGGTGCTACTACAAGGACACGCACAAGATCCTCGGCTCGACGTACGGCATGTGCGTGCTCCAGGACTTTGAAGCGATCACGCCCAACATCTTGGCGCGCACGCTCGAGACCGTCGAAGGCGGCGGCGTCTGCGTCCTGCTGCTCCGCACGATGTCGAGCCTCAAGCAGCTCTACACGATGAGCATGGACGTTCACGCGCGCTTCCGCACGGCGTCACACCAGGACGTCGTCGCGCGCTTCAACGAGCGCTTCATCCTGTCGCTCGCCAACTGCGAGCGCTGCCTCGTGCTCGACGACGAACTCAACGTGCTGCCGCTCTCGAAACACGCGCGCAAGCTCGAAGCGCTGCCGCCACGCGACGCTGACGCCGCGCTGAGTGCCGACGACGTCGAGCTGCGCGCGCTCCAGGAGTCGCTGAAAGACACGCAGCCAGTCGGTGCGCTCGTTGCGCAGGCGCGGACGCTCGACCAAGCGAAAGCGACGCTCACGTTTGCCGACGCGATCGCCGAGAAGACGTTGCGGTCGACTGTCGCGTTGACGGCCGCACGCGGCCGCGGCAAGTCGGCCGCGCTCGGCATGGCGCTCGCTGCTGCCGTCGCGTACGGCTACAGCAACATCTTTGTGACTGCGCCGTCGCCCGAGAACTTAGGGACGGTCTTTGACTTTGTGTTCAAGGGCCTCGCAGCGCTCAAGTACAAGGAGCACTTGGACTACGAAGTCGTCCAGAGCACGCACGCCGACTGGCACGGCGCCGTCGTGCGCGTGAACGTCTTTCGCGAGCACCGGCAGACGATCCAGTACATCCAGCCGCAGCACCACGAGCAGCTCGCGCAGGCTGAGCTGTTGGCCATTGACGAAGCCGCGGCGATTCCGCTACCGGTCGTCAAGAAGTTGTTGGGGCCGTACCTCGTGTTCATGGCGTCGACGATCAACGGCTACGAAGGCACCGGTCGGTCGCTCTCGCTCAAGCTGCTCCAGAAGCTCCGGGAAGCGCAGGGCAGCGCCGCGACCGACCACGCAGCCCGTGCAGCAGCTGCGGTCCGTGGCGACGCGAAGCAGCGCAAAGGCGAGCGCCGCCTCCACGAAGAGCGCTGGCAGGCGGCAAGTTCGGCTGCCCACGCTGCTGCAAGCGGCGCTGCAACTGGCCGCGTGCTGCGCGAAGTCACGCTGACGACGCCAATCCGGTACGCCGCCGGCGACTTTGTTGAGACGTGGCTGAACGACCTGCTGTGTCTCGATGCGACGAGCGCGTCGCACCGCATCGTTGCGGGGACGCCGCACCCGCGCGACTGCGATCTCTACTACGTCGACCGCGACGCGCTGTTCTCGTACCACAAGCTCAGCGAGAGCTTTTTGCAGCGGTTGATGGCGCTCTACGTTGCGTCGCACTACAAGAACCAGCCGAACGACTTGCAGCTGCTCTCGGACGCGCCAGCGCACCATATCTTTTGTCTCTTGGGGCCAGCTGCCGAGGCGCAAGGCAACGCGGGGCAGCTCCCCGATGTGCTCTGTGTTGTCCAAGTTGCGCTCGAGGGCGAGATCGCAAAGGACGCGGTCCACGCGCAGCTCGCACGCGGTCAGCGAGCGTCCGGCGACCTCATCCCGTGGACCGTCGCGCAGCAGTTTCAGGACGCCGAGTTTGCCGGTCTCTCGGGTGCGCGCGTCGTGCGCATTGCAACGCATCCGGACGTCACAGGCATGGGCTACGGCTCGCGCGCAATTGAGCTGCTGACCAAGTACTACCAGGGCGACATCACGGGTGATGTTACGGCAGCTGACAAGGATGCCAAAACGGCTACTGACAGTGTTCAGGATGATGAAGTCGATGATGAACCAGCAGCTGACAAGCTCCTGAAAGAGAAGATCAAGCCGCGCAAGACGCTGCCGCCACTGCTCGTGCCGATCGACGAGCGGCCGTGCGAGCGGCTCCACTGGTTTGGCACGTCGTTTGGCCTCACGCTCGGGCTCCATACGTTCTGGGCGCGCGCCGGCTTCCAGACCGTGTACGTGCGGCAGACCGCGAACGACCTCACGGGCGAACACACGGCGATCATGCTCCGCGCGCTCCAGTGCGACGACTTACCGGAAGCGCCAACTGCCGGCTGGCTCGACGAGTTTGTCGCCGATGCGCGTCGGCGCTTTGTCGCGTTGCTCGCGTACGAGTTTGCGACGTTCCCTGGTGCGCTGTCGCTCAGTTTGTTGAGCGCGGGCGGGCCCGATGCCAAGGCTACTGACAGTGACAGTGTCGCTCCCACACCACTGCAGCGCAGTGCGACGGGCGAGATCACACCCGAGGAGCTCGCAATGGTCATCACGCCGTACGACGTCAAGCGCCTCAAGTCGTACGCGAAGAACCTCGTCGACTACCACATGATCGTCGACCTCGTACCGGCGCTCAGTCGTCTCTACTTTCTCGACCGGCTGCCGAGCATGACGCTGTCGTACCTCCAGCGCGCGATCCTCGCAAGTCTCGGCCTGCAGCACCAGACCGTTGACGCGATCCAGCGCGAGTTGAACGTGCCGTCGAACCAGCTGCTCGCGCTCTTCAACAAGGCTGTGCGCAAGTTCCTCGCGCAGCTCGACGCGGTTGCGGCCAAGCAGCTCGAGCGCGACCATGTCGCACAAGATGCGCGTGTCTCAGCGGTCGCCAGTGCTGCGCAGACGATGCAGCCGACTGCCGAGAGCCTTGCGGACGAACTCCGCGATGGCGCGAGCGCTGCGAAGCAGCAGCTCCAGCAGCAGGCCGCGGCGCTCCTAACCGACGGCGCGCTTGCAAAGTACGCGGTGCGCGGCGCCGACGCTGACTGGGACGCAGCGCTCGCAACGACGAAGCGCGCAGCTGATGGCGCAGTTGTCGTGCAGGTCAAGACTGTGAAGACGGCAAAGCGCACGAGCAGCAGCAACGACACGACTGACAAGGCGGACAAAGCGAGCAAGAAGAGCAAGAAGACCAAGTACGCGAACCTGCGCAAGTAGATAGCGAGCTACTGCTGTGGTGCTAGTCAGCTGTAGTGCGATGGCATCCTATCAGGACGACGACCTATCCGAATGATTACACGCGTGTGTCTATTGCATGCAGCGCTGTTTGTATCTGTTAGTTTGTCTGTGTGTAATGGTACGGCGGAGCGTGTGTTGTGCTACGTCCTACTTGTCGGTATTGCTGCTGCTGCCGTCGGCGCGCTTGCGGTCGTCGGCGCGACGGCCGCGCCACGTGTTGGTGTAAAAGTCCCAGTCCTTGTCGACGCCAGCGTCCTTCGAGCCCGTGTTGAGGTACACGCCGCGGCGGATCTGCGTCGCGTTCAGCGCCTCCTCTTTGCGCGTCAAGTTCTCTTTCTGCAGGATGGATGGAAATAGCAGCAGTCGCGTGTGGATGAGAGAGTGAGTGAGAGACATCAGACTGTGTAGTGCAAGCACACGTACACACACACGCATACACACAACACACGTGCAGACATGCGAAGACGCACCTTGGTAAAGTGCGTGATGAACGGGAGGGAGAAGAACGCGCCGCCCACGAGCAGCGCAAAGGCCACGACACCCGTGTTGCCCTTGCTCTTGACCTTTTGCGTCTGCCGCTTCGCGTCGGCTGCGAGCCGCGCAGCGATAGCCACTGCCTGCTGCTGCTGCTTCGACGAAGAGCTCATGCTTCGCTGCGTTGTTGCTGTTGTGAACCATCACTACAAATTCGAGATATATTACAAAATATCTCGTTTTATATATTACAGTACGGTATTTTACGATATGTATTAATGAATACGACAAAAATGGATGTACATTCTACGACAGGTTTGTAAGCATTTACGTTTGTAGATCTACGCAAGTATTTTGTATAGCCTTTTGTCAATTGGTTCAACCAAAATCCACAAATTTAGTAATATATTCAGTATTTCTTGTCCCAATGCCGTTCAAAAACTATCATGATAATGTTTTATAACGTTACGACCCACGTTGTTCCTTGTACGCCTGTGATTGGTCTATGATTTGCGTAATGTTTCGCAATCTGTTTGATTTGAAACATGTACATTTGTTTCAGTCTGCATGATTACGCTGTCTTGTTGTGCGCCTCTGATTGGCCAATTTTTGGCTTGCCAAAATGTTTACTGACTAGGCTTACAATCGCAGAACGGAGTCAGAACGATCAGATGAAACTACGGTCGCGTTGGATCGCGGCAGGCGCTGCTGTCGTCGTCGGGTACGCAGCTCTGCTACTTGCATCGCAGCGCATGTTTGTGCCATCTCACTCCCCAAGCTCCTTCGACGCGCACACGCAGCAGCAGCAACTGCTCTCTTCGCAGCAACCCGACTCCACCTCCGCTACTTTCAACTCCAGCATCATGGCGCTCTCTCTCCCCAAGCAGCGCGCGTTCACGGCCGTCGTCGCCGGCTTCGTCGCAGACGCTGCGACCATGGGTCTGCACTGGATCTACGACGAAGCGAAGCTCGCAGCGCTCGTCGCACAGCGGCCGAACGGCGCGGCCGAGTTCTTTGAGCCGCCATCGTGTCCGTTCTACAGCTACACGAGCGGCGCGCTGTCGCCCTATGGCGACGAGATCCTGCCGCTGCTCCAGGACGTTGCGACGCGCGGCGCGTTCGATCCGACAGCGTACGGCACCGTGTCGTACGAGGCCGCAAAGGCGTACACTGGACGACTGAACCACATCTTCAAGGAGCTCGTCGTCAAGGGCGATGCGGGCCTCAAGTACCCGGAGCTCGCGTCGCCAAGCATCGACGCCCAGGGCGCGACGAAAGCCGTCGTGCTCGTCGCGCGGTACCTCGACAATACAGATGCGCTGCTCGCAAACGTACTCGACGGCACGCGCGTGCACCAGATCGGCACCGAGGCCGAAGAAGCAGCAGTCGCAACTGCACTGCTATTGCAGCACGTCGTGCAAGGCGCTTCGGTCGCAGACGCAGTCGCGTCGCTCGTGACGGACGCAAAAGTCGGTCGTGCGACACGCGCGCACGTGCAGCAAGTGCTCGACGATGTACAGGCCACCAAGTTTGCAAACAGCGTCGCAGCTGCTGCCGCGTACGGCAAGTCGTGCGGGTTGCCTGGTGTCTTGCAGACGTCGCTCTTTGTGCTGCTCACGACGAGCAGCTACGTCGACGCGATCCGCGCAAATGTCGCAGCTGGCGGCGACAACTGCAGTCGTGCGATCATCGTTGGTGCAGTCGCAGCTGCTGCTGCCGCGACCGACCCGGTGCCACTCGACTGGCAGCACAAGACGACGCGCTACAACGAGATCCGCGCGCTTGCCGAGAAGCTCGTGCAGTCGTGATTGTTGTATCACAAATCGTTCGGATTGTCATGCGATACAAGCGCTCACACGTCGCAGGAAGTGTTCGCTAAAGTACGATGCCCATCGAATTTTCGTTAAAGTATGAACATCAGTCCACTTCACTGAAGTGCGATCGTCCCATTCAACAGTGTATGTATCGTCTGTCGAGCAGATCAATTGTCACATTGCGTTACGATGCGCGCGCAAGCGCTTCGTCGGCCAACTCAAGTGCGTTCTCAACAAAGAAATCGCGATCGAACGTCGCGTCGTCAAACGTCTCGTCGGCAAAGCTTCCCCTGAACGTCACGAGGAGCTGCTCGTCGTTCTTGCGCGCGAGCGACTTGAGCACTTTGAGCTGTGCGTCGTTTGGGAACAATCCGTCTTTGTGCAGCCGCTGGAGCGCACGGAGCACGTCGCTGCCCTCGGGTACGTTGCTCTCTGCTGGCGTCGCTTCGACAAACTTGGGCTCGACGTAGCCTGTATAGTCAGACAAACAGAGTGAATTGGATACTGTAGTGGTCGTAAACATATTGCACTATGGACACAACGCACTTTCGATCGCGCGTGGGTGGGCGCGCAGGGCGTCAATGAACGGCTGGATGTCCTCGGCAGTAGGGACGATCGCGACGAGCGGCTGGTTTGGCGTCACGTTCGTCGCACCCTCGGGCACAACTGTGTAGTAGCAGTAGCATATACAAGCGTCAGGGTCTTTGTGGATGTGAGAAGACGCCTCGTACAGCAGCGACGTACGGATGCGCGCGATAAAGCCGACGTCGCCCGACTCGAGGACAAAGTTCAGGTCCGGCGTGTCGATCTGCGCAGATCGCAGGAGTAGTTGTTAGCGCCGTCTCTGTCTATCTGTCTCTACTACAAAGCAACGCAACGCACCTCGCACATTTGCGCGCCGTCTTTGATCTCGTCGCCTTCGCTGACGTGCCACTTGGAGAGCGTCACGGCGCCATTGCCGCCCGAGATGTGCTGTTTAGCAGTACATGACAGATACGTGTCAGCGCCACGCTCACTGCATCGTGACTGACTTTTATAAGATGGACACACCTCAAAGTCGAGGTCGGGCATGCGGAACTTGATGTGCGCGGGGAGCACAGACTCCTTGCTGGTGCCGCTCAGAGCAGCAGGCGCAACAGCGACAGCTTCAGGCGTTACGACTGGCGAGTCAGTAGGTGCGTCAGTGGACGAGAACCAGCGTGCACAGAGCGCGAGTGCTGGTGTGCGGCTGCAGTGGCGGCGCAGCGCCACGGGGGTGCGTGTAGCTGCGAGCGTGGCGGCAGCAGTAGAGCGGAGAAGCATCACGTCAATGGCTGCTGCAGGTGGTGTCGTGTCGCTGCTAATGTGGAGGTTGTCGTCGGAAGCCTTTCGTACAGCCTGCGATACTCCTTATGTGTGTCATGCAGTACTGCAACGTTTCGATTTGAGGTCTATATGCGTGGTCCACGCGGATTGAGTTGATAATGAGGTGGTCCACGCTGAACTGGATGCTGAAACAGACAAACCACACTAAATTCGTTACTTTTGCGACCGAAAGCAGTGTGCTCCAGTGGTTATGCGCTCGTGTCGCGACTGCCAGTCATTTGGGCGACTATACTGGAGGCAAGTTTGGCTCTGTTCTCGCTGCTGCCGCTGACCATGCGCGCACGACATACGAGGAGATACTTGGAATTTTCCGCGAGCGAAGGAAAGAATCAATAAGCATGCAGATCTTCGTGAAGACTCTCACGGGTACGCGCGTGTGTGCCCTCTACCTGCGTGCATCCTGTGTGCGCGTGTGTGCGCAGCCATGGTGTGTGTGTGCGAGCGAGAAGCAATCGACGAGTGCAGCATGTGTACGCGCGAAAAGCTGCCGTCGAGACAACACGCCGACTACGAACAGCAGGTGTCAGCAGCAGCAGCAGCAATCGCGACGAGGAGCAGCGCAGGCGTACAGCTGCAGTAGCAGCAGTGGCGACACCATGATAGCAGCCGCGTCGCTGTTGCAGACTCGCACGTTGGTGGTACGGCAGCACAGTAAACCACTTGGCACGCAAGCGTAGCATCGTTAGCCGCCATCCGACTGCAGCTACCGCCTCCCGCCCGCCATCGCTGCCAACAGCCATCAGCACGCTCGCTCGCATGCCTGCACACATACGCGTACACACACGCACGCTGTCACGTAACGTACTGCTGACACTAACGCACACTGTGTGCATCTGCTCCTATAGGCAAGACCATCACGCTCGACGTCGAGCCGTCGGACTCGATCGACAACGTTAAGACGAAGATCCAGGACAAGGAGGGCATCCCGCCTGACCAGCAGCGCCTGATCTTTGCGGGCAAGCAGCTTGAGGATGGCCGCACGCTGAGCGACTACAACATCCAGAAGGAGTCGACGCTCCACCTCGTGCTGCGCCTCCGCGGTGGCGGCAAGGTCCACGGTTCGCTCGCACGTGCCGGTAAGGTCAAGGGCCAGACGCCCAAGGTCGCGAAGCAGGAGGACAAGAAGAAGGCGCTCACGGGCCGCGCCAAGAAGCGCTGGCAGTACAACCGCCGCTTCGTGAACGTCGTCGCGGCGGGCGCGAAGAAGGTTGGCCCGAACTCGAACGCCCAGAAGGCGTAAGCGTCGGCCAGCAGTAGCCCTTCGGACTGACTGATGCGATAGCAGGTGCGGCAGCGCTGAGTGCTGTGGCGGCTCGTCATTGCGATGACGGCAGGTTGACTTTGGTCTGGTCGTCTGCTATCGCAGACGCGCCGCCTCTAGTTGCCTGCAGTCGCTCGTGTCAGTTGCTCTCGCGGTAGCATATTCCAACATCGACCTATGATAAATCCACCCCTCGCGCTCGCGTGCTCTGCGTTCTGTCAGTCAGTCAGTCTGCATGCTGCTTTTGTGCGTCAGTGACTGCGTCTGCGTCTAGTCAGTCTGTCCTGGTGTGTGTTGTGCTGTGAGGGATCGCGAGTGCGTGGCAAACGCATTCGTTCGGATTGTACGCGCTGCTGCTGTGACGCCCAAGAGGCAGTGGTGCTGACCTCACAGACTACGCTGAAGCGTCGCGTCACTTCTGCATCTGCGCACTGCATCCGAGTTTGCAAGCATGGACAGTGACGACTCGGCAGCGCTCGAGATCGCGTCCGACGACGACGACGAGCGCCAGCGCAGCGGTGACAACGACAGCGACGTCGCGAGCGAGATTGACGAGAGCGGCCCCAAGCCATCGCGGTCGCTGCCCACCACTGCTGTTGCAGCCAAAGCACCGCAGCCGCGAGTCGCTGCCATCGCCATCGCCAATGACGACAATGATGACGACCTGTACGCAGACGACGACTACGAGGACGACGACGACGGCTACAGCGTCGACTTTGAGGACGACGCGCCAGCGCCACTGCGTAGCCCTGCACGTCGTGGCGCTGCTGCCATCGACGAGGACACCGAGTACTACGAAGCGTCGTTCGAGAACGAGAGCCGCCGATCCGCGAGTGTGAGCCAGAGCGCGCGACTCGTCGTCGACCTCTCGGTACCGAGCGTCAAGGGCTCACCTGCGCATCAAGAGGACCCGAAATCGCCGTTGACGTTCCCGTCCGCGAACTCACCGCATGTGGACTTCCAAGTGCTCGCCAAGCCTACAACTGGTACGGGCGTCGAACCCACGACAGCAGTGCCCACTGGTCTAACGCCAGCGCCAATGGCGCAGTACTGGCTCGTACCGCCGCCAGCGCCGAGCCGCGAGCCCGTTGGTGCAGACGAGGAGAAGGCGTTTGCGCTGCTGCTGCGCAAAGTAGAGAGCAAGTTCACGGACGAAGTCGAGGCGCTGCGCGAGCAGAACGCGCTGCTCGAGTGGAAAGAGCGCGAGCTGCGCACCGAGCTGCGTCGGCGTCGTGACGACCTACGCCAGCGCAAGGCGCGCATCGACTCGAAACGCAAGCGCGCGCTCGAGCGTCGGCGCGAGCACGACCGACTGCTCGAGCGTTTGCGGTTTGAGCTGCAGGACGCATCGCGCGAGACCGACGCGCTCGCTGCGACTGTACGCGTACGCGAAGCCGAGCAGCAGCAGCTGCGCGACGCGCTTGTAGCGCTCGAGCGCGACAAACACGGCGTCGAGATGCGCAACTTGGCGCTCGCTGAAAAGTTGCAGACGACGCTCACTGACTTTCACGCGCTCAACCTGCACTTTGAAGCTGCTGTGACAGCGCGATGCGTGGCCGAACAGCGCGCAGACGATGCGACGGCGCAGCACCGCGTCGAGCTCCAGGTGCTCGAGCACAAGTGCCGACTCGAGATCGAAGCAGCGCAGCGCGCGCTGGAGCTCGAAGCCGCGGCGCGCGAGACCGAGCGTGCGGCATTGCCCGAGACGCATCAGCGTGTGCTCGCAGCCGAGAAGCAGCGCTTCGAGCAGCTCGAAGAGGCGCTGACAAAGCAGATGCGCGACCTCGAGACGCATGTCACGCGCGAAACGGTGCGACTCGAGTCGGCGGCTGCGCAGGCGCTCGAGCTCAAGCGCATCGCCGAGGAGAAAGCAGAAAAGCGCGTGCAGACCGAGCTGCAAGCAGTGCGTACCGTGTGCTAGGTGGCTCGTTGTTGCCTATTGTGCCTAGTGCGTGCTTGTGTGTCAGCAGACGCCACTGACTTGTGGCGTGTGTGTGTCGATGCGTGTGAGCAGATCACTCGCGAGCGCGACGCTATCGACGAGCAGCGACGCGAGTTGCTCGTGTCGGTCACACGCTCGAGCGCGCGCGTCGACGAGGAGCGCGGGAAACTCGACGCCGCACGCATGCAGCTCGATGCGCGTGCGATGAAGCTCGTCGAAGAGCGCGCAGCACTCGACGTGCGCAACGCAGCGCTCGACGAGCGACTCGCGCGGTTCGCAGTTGAAGAGAACGCACTCGAGCGCCAACGCGCTGAACTCACGCGGCTCGGACGCGAGACACTCGAGCGCTCGCGCTTGCTCGCACAGACCTCCGAGAGCGCAGCAGCACGTACGCGTGAGCTCGAGACGCTGCGCGCAGAGCACGCGGCGCTGCAGGAGCGTGCGGCAGCGAGCGAGCGTAGGGCAAGTGCTGTCGAGCTCGAGCGCGCGCGCCTCGATGAGACAGTACTGCAACTGCAACGTGAGCGTTTGACAGTCGCGAAGCAGCGCGCGCAGTCGCGTCAGTTGCTCAACGGCGCGCGGCGGCTCGAGGGCATGTTGCAGCACCAGCAAGCACTCAAGAGCAGTACGTATAGCAGCAATAACAACAACAACAAAGCAACAAGCGGTAGATGACAAACACTCTTGCACGACCAGCAATGTTGAAGTGCAACGAAAGGGCAACGGCAATGGATTGGAGTTCGGACAACACAAAACAGTGAAAGGGTAAACGAATCTATCTACCAGAGAGAAAGTGCGCGAGAGCCAGTCACGGTGCGCAGCTCGGCTCGACAGTGCGCGTCGTGCCGGCAACTGCTGCCGACCGCGAGAAGAGACTCCCAAAGAACGGCCGACGCGCGCCTGTGTCATCCGACCGGCGCGGCCGCGCGACCGACCTCCGCGGCGCAACACCAAGACTCGACATGCGCTCGGTCGTTTCATGCAGTACGTGCGGCTGGCACGTCATCGCGCGACTGCGACTCGGGAGCTCCTTGTCGTCGGCAAACGGCGCCGCCGAGCTGCTCGACGACTGCGCCGACGCTGTGCTCGCAGCCGAGAGCTCGAGCGCGTCGCAGTCAACAGGCACCGTGCGTGTTACAACAGCAGCTGGTGCGGTATTATTGCTTGCGACCGAGTCGCGGAGGTACCCAAGGTCCAGTGGGTGGTGCTTGAAGCTCGTCATGCGCTGCGTCGCGGCCGACGGCGTGACTGCATTGTTGCTGTTGCTGCTACTGCTGACGTCGGACCGCGGCGTGACGCTGCCGCTACTACCAGTACAACTAAAGCCTTGCGTGAGGTTGTTCGCAATGTACGTGCGCGGCGTCGCGGCATCGTAGCACGACCGTGGCGTGCTACTCGCGTACACGCCCGTGGCGCCTGAGCGTAAAAACGCAGCGTGCTGCGCGCTCAGGCCGCGCGTGCGGCGATCGGCAACCGAGCGCGACGACGCAGTCGAGCGGAACGACAGGTCGGACGCAGTCGACGACGCGCTCGAGTACGCACTGGGCGTGCCGGGGCCGCTCGTGCCGGCGAGCATCGACAGGTCGACCATGTGCATCTCGTTGTGCGCGAGCGTCTGGCTCGAAGCGGCTGAACCGACCGAGCGCGCGTCGTCGAGATCGTCGTAGTCGTCGCTGAGGCGGTTGGCGCACACGCCATCGCGACCGCCGCGCTGGACGCTCACGTGACACACGGCACACAACCGGACGTTCCGGAGCGTCGCGCCCGGCACGTCGATGCTCCGGAAGACGCTGCACTTGCCGCAGATGACTTCGCCGCAGCAGCGGCAGTGGTGGCGCGGCCGGAACGCGTTGAAACTCCGGCTGCACACGGCGCAGCGCGAGCGCTCGCGGTTCGGGACCCACTCGCGCCGGTCAACGAACGTGCACGCGCTCATCTGCTGCTTCTCGAGCACGCGCCGGAGCTGCACGACTGCGCTCACGGCCTGCGCTTCCGCTGTCTTGTACGCCCACTGCGCAGGGAACGAGCCGCACGGATCGATGCGCGCGACGTGATGGGCGCGTACAACATGCGGCTCGGCGCGGTCTGCGCGGTAGAATGCACCCGCGAGCACGTGGCCGCGCACGAGCGCGTGCGACGCCTCGAGCGACGGACACTCGGGCGTCGCGATCGACCGCAGCACGCGCACGTACATCTCGTTCCCCGACGCGTCGACGACGCGGTCCTGCACTTCGAGCACGCAATAGTCGCGCGCAGCAACGAGCGGCGCGGGCGTGCGCACAGCAAACCACTTGACGCCAATGTATCGGAACGGCGCCTGCGCCGTGCGCGGGATGACGGTCCGCAGCACAGCGGCATCCAATACGTACGGGTCGAGCTTCTTCGCGAGGCGCCGAAAGAGCGCGTCATCGTGCGCGGCGTACGCGCGCGCGACTTCGGGCAGCGACGCCTGAAGTGCGGCGCGGCAGCTCACTTCCGAGACGTTCGACCGGTGCGCACTGCTGCTGTTCGTCGAGCGGCTAAAGTTGCGGAACACCGCGACGCTCTTCTTCTCGCGCACGGGGATCCACGCATTGCGCTGACCGTCCGCGAGCGCAAACACCTCGCGCAGCGCAGCTTCGGCCTGCGCGATAAAGTGGCGCCGCGCGTCGTCGGGCACGCCGACGTCCGGTCCAAAGAACCCGCGCGGGAGCGGCAGCGCGTTCGACATGCTCGCAAGCGCTGGCTTTGGGAAATTGTGAAGCGCGTCGCGACAGCTTTGGCAGCTTTGGCAGCAGCAGCTAGCGCGCTGCTCCGATTCAGACTTTCAGTCGCTGCGCAGACACGTGCAGCTAGATCGCGATCGGGCCGAGTGGATTGCCGCGCGCAGGCACGACGCCCCGCTTGGTGGTCGCACGTGCGAAAGTGCAACTGCGTTTGGCTCGCAGAAATACCATTTGGATGGTTTTTCGCGACGGGCGGAATCGTTCAAAAGCTGTCTCTCGCACACTGGCTCGAATGCAGTTGGGTCAGCAAGATCGCAAGCGACAGCAACATTCGCGGCAGATTCCGTGAATCGCGATTGTGATGCCTACGAAATTTGAGAATTGATTGGCATCCTACGAACGTGCATCGCTGAAAAAAGCGAATATCAACTCAATTTTCCATCTACAATGTGTCGCCGAGTTTGAGTGACGACACTCCGCCAGCAATGATCAATCTGAACTCTTGTCGATCTGAAGTGCTGAGGCGGCAAACAATACGGAAAGCTCAAACCAATTGCATTCCACTTGCAGGACAACAAGTGAGATAAACTCGGGATATCTAAAGATATATTAGTCGAGAGGAACATAAAAATTAATGACACTCCGTGTGTAACGCGATCGCTATTAGATCATGACATTTGAGGTTATTTATAACAGAGCGAATCAATTTTGAAAGGGACCGAAGAAAAATAAAACTACCAAATCTGGGCTCTCGTTATCTTCCCGATAAGGTCACAGCATTCGCGTCGTGATGAGGTCCCCTTTCGTTCATTCTCTTTGTCGACGCTGTCTTGAACGACCAACTGAGGTTGCTGCCGATCTCGAGCGCTGCTGACAGCGTCCTCGCATGCATCATGTTTGCTGCTGACTGCAGACACGTCAACTGCTTACACACGACTACCGTCGTCGCTGTTGACTTCGAACGACTCTGCAAGCATTCTTGCACGCGTCATATTGCTCTCGTCTGCAGACATGTTATATACAAATTCTCGAGATCGTTCTCGACCAACTTGCGCACGACTACTGCGAACTATTTCGATTTCGAACATTGTCGTCGTTGGGTTTGCCTGCAGGTACCGAATTACGCGCATGAGTGCCTGCCAGTGTGTCGTGTACGGGCAGCGATCTGTTCGAGTGCGCCAAGTGCCGCAGCGAGATGCGGTCGAGTTGTCACCGTGAAGTACATGACGCACACGACTGCACTTCGGATAGGAACTCCGCGCATGGTCTCGTCGTGCTTGCTGTACTGTCGTGCTCTCGCTTGATTCAGCCGTTGGTTCATGCGTAAAACGGCCATTGTTACAATTCGAATGAGGTTCGTGACGCGTTTCCGCTATACATCGAGCAAACCACTTGCGACCCACTTCGCTCACATGCACTACCATTTTTTGCTTCTATCACAGAAGCACTGCTACCTTCTCGATTGCGCGACTATACGAACACTATGAACACTATATGAACTCCATACAAATGACAGGGCGATCGACGCTCGCATCCACACATCAGTGTCTTTGTGTCCAACGGTGATGGCTTGCGCCATGCACTGCGGCGCAACCACACTGTAAGCCAATCTCACTTTCCATTTTACCATCTCAAGCTCTTCTCTTCAAGACTCCGTCTATCGACCGCTTTCGACCTCGACTATTTGAGGACGGTTTGTGGTGTATTTGTGTGAATTGTATATATATGGTGTGTATTGCAGACATGTTTTCGAGCGCGTGTGTTGAGTGTCTTGTGTCGTCGTTGTGTATTGTGTGTGACGTCTCGTGGTGTGTTGTGCGTGT
>JAADWX010000189.1:0-34510 GCA_023336405.1 Globisporangium echinulatum | reverse complement strand
TCAGTTAGCGTTACACTGCCTGTTGGCGCGATCATCTCGTCAGTACATAGTGCAAGAGCTGCTTTGATAGCGCTTTTAAGAGCAGAAAAGCATCCTTCAATAGGATTGCACATTGGCTGTATGGAGCAAGCCGAAGGAGCACCAGGTGGTCGTGCGCAAATACACGCGTTTCGGTTTGTCGGTGGGCAGGCGCGTTGTCCATGACAATCACGATCTTCTTTCATTGGTAATGCTGGCTGTAGCCAGCCGATGCTTTTGCCGCATTGTAGACTGCGTCAACAAACTCAGCGTTTTGCGTCATCTTAATGCTGCCACGCTCAGTGTGATGGCAGATCAGCCCGCCTGCTGTTGACAATGCGCACTGAAGCTGCAGGTTTGCGCCCTTCGCCTTTTCGTGCTCGTCCTTGCGATCGTTTGCAGTAGAGATTGTAGTTGGTCTCGTCATAGAAGACGATGTAGTTTCCTGCGTCGTCGTGCGCGAGCAGCTGCTCTGCAAACTCGCGTCGTTTGGTCTTGTTTTGCTCGTTGTTACACGCTGCAGGTTCAACACGAAGCTATATATTGTCAACAAGACATATTAATTCCAAGTAAAAAAGGGAATCGTCAAATCACACCTGTTTCATTGTATATAGCTGATCAAGAAGCTTGCGGCTTATTGTCGACGTCGACATACGGACTCCAACGTCGCTCTCGAGTCGCTCCTGAAGCTGTCGGAGTGTGAGGCGGTAATTTTTCTCTACGTAGCTGACGAGCGCGACGACTATTGCTGTCGTACATCGAGTTGATACCGCTCGAGCACCACCGCGTGCGCGGTTCTCCGTGCAACCTGTGGTGACGACACGCCAAGCTGTTGTTGCAGACATGCCGTTGTGCTCTGCGGCAGCTTGCCAGTCGTCGCGCCGAAGGAATGCCGTCGCGCCGAAGGAATGCCGACAGGACACGCCGCTTCTCGTCTAACGTTGGAGGCTTCTTGCTTGGAGTGGTGTGCATTGCGATTTGAGCAAATGAGAAGGCCTGTTGTTGCGATGGTGTGTGGTGGTGGCAGCAAAAGCGAAATGGGTGGTTGCAACACAAGCAACAGGTGGTGGCAGTGTGCACAAGTTGCGCGCCAATGCGCGTAAACAGTGTATATTCGCGCCCTATTCACGGTGCATGCTTGTTTGTTCACTTTGCATGATGCAGTTATAGAATTGAAACGAATCTATCTCTATCGTCTGATTTCTATCCACATTGTTTGCTGCTTTTTTCACTTTGCCTGGGCAATGGTGCAGCACATTGGTTCTAGGGTTATGTCCCCAATGCGAATGATACTACCTCAACACAGTCGCAGTCACATTGGGTGCACTCTTGCATGCGCACAGACGTGCTGGTTATTCCCGCAAGCGTATGGAACCCACTGTCCGCTACTTTTTGTTGCATCCTAAAACAGGGTCTGATATTTCATATGGTCGTCCTGTGGCTACACTTTGTCAAATCGAGCTTAAAATTCACCACAAGAACGCTCGTGGTTGGTTCTATCAACTCACAAAAATCTCGCTCGCAAACGCATTTTGCAAGTGAAATATTAATTTTGGTAATTTTTCAATGGTGTCCGTAAGATTTTGGCACACACTGTACGTAGTGGCTCAGTATTGATTTTACGATTACCATTGAACCATTCCATTCATTACACACTCATTTTTCGACAGCGATACATAGCAAGGTCAAAGAAGAGTTTTTGAATGGCGCAAGTTTTGAACAATGCAATATTAGTGTTGAACATCCAAATTGAATTGTTGCGTTTGCGATGTTTCATTCAACTGATACGAACGACAAATGAGAGCAATTCACACTACGATCGCCTCACACGTCGCACACTCACACGCAAGCATCGCGTCAAGCGCACAGCGCGCTCACATCGCCTTCGCCGCTGCCTTGACCGCAGCGCCGAGCGGAGCTCCGCGTACAAAGCGCAGCGTGTGCAGCGACCAGAGCGACGACGACAAAATCAGCGCTGCGCCGCTCGCGTGCACCATCGCCATGCTAGTCGGCACGTGGTTCACGAGCATCGACGCGCCAAACACGACCTGTCCGCGCGTTGGCATGGCTCTACGTTAGTACAGCTATACACGTTCGTACACTCGCACTCAAGCAGCATAGCGCGTAACAAGATCGCACCTGGCCGCCGACAGCTGCCATCGAGACGTTTAGCGCAGTCCTCGCTTCAGGCGGAAGGTGCGACCACACGTTCGGCTTGCGCGCCTTCATGTACATCGCAGTGTACGCTGCAAGGCTCCCAATCGCAAGCAGACGGTGGTCGAGCTGCACGAGGGCCGTGTTGTCGTAAAAGTTGCGGTACCACGGCTGTATGTGGCACGCACGCACGCAAGCGCACAGGCTCAGCAATCGCAGATCAGTCCACTACAGCTTCATGCCGATACACACTGTGCAAAGTCCACCGACACACACCGACACACACACGTACCGTCTTGTCAAACAGCCCATTGGGGATCCAGCGGTCGCCCATCTTTGGGAACGTGTTGTACGCGTGACCAGCATCGATCTCAGCGACGCCAGTACCAGTCATCGCTGCGCTAAGGAAGAGGCCGGTTGCGATTTGGAGGTACCGCCGCACTTCGCCAATGTCCTTGAGCGCACTCGACATCGTGAGTTCGCGCAGCTTTTGCGCGCGCGACGCAGGCGACATGAGGTGGAAGCCCGCCCAGAGCAGCAGCGACATGTTCGCAAGCGAGAACGCCGCCTAGTGTGTAGGTGACAACAAAGATCCGTGAGTATCATAGCGACAGTAGTGCAAGTGCCGATGGCTACACATCGCTATACACAACGTACGTGTGCCGGGAGACCAAACGTCGCTAAGTACCCGCTGTTGTTGCTCCGGTGGCTCTCTTCGACGTTCTTGCGCACCATCTTGCGGCCAATGTACGCCTGCGTCGCACCGAGCGCTGCAACGGCCGCCAACTTGCCGTGGATCGACGTCGGGAGCTTCTCTTTCGAGTAAAAGTAGATGAGCGGCCCGACAAACGCGAGTGCGGTGCTCTCACCAAGCAGCCGATGCGCTCCTTCCCACTTGTACGCGCGCTTGAAGTCGTCGAGCGTCTATAGACAGCACAGAAACCATCCAGCATCAACACCATGTACTTGTTACGGCAGCGACGTTACGAGCTGCATAGCAAGGCTGTGAGCGTGTCTCCGTACCATCACTGTGCGCTGGTGGTGCTTGCAAAAGTCTTCATACACTGCGAACTCGCGCTCCCACTCGCTCTCGGATGTTGGCGACGACATCAAGCCATGCGGCTTCCAGTACAGCGTCGACGCACCGGCGCGCGTGAGACTCGCAGCAGCGCCGACTGTGAGCGTCGTTGCGATCATGCCTGCGCAGCCAAAGAGCCACCACGGCACTGGGTCGTTCGCGACCGCCTCCTTCACTTGGGCAGTCAACGCAAAGCGCTACAGACATCAAGCATGAGCGTCAGTACTAATACCGCCATAGCAAACATGTTGACACCTCTACACCAGCTGTCCAGCCTTGAAGCACCTTTTGGTCAGCTCGAAATGGCGCGTTCATCTTCACAAGCCGTGCGCGCGCATTGGCGCTCATCAGCGTCGAGCGTCCCTATAGCAGTCGACATAGCGAAGCGCAGTGTGTCAGTTGCAGTACGATATCGGACCTCGGTCAGGTCGCAACGACATCGTAGAGCAGCGAATTGCAGGTGGACGCACGACGACGCGCTTGGCAGTAGACGACGAGAGCAGCATCTTGCAAGTTGGATTCTGACTGCTTCTGCGCGCGCTGGTTCGCGCAGCGTTTGTTTGGGTTCTGCAGTAGCAGCAACACTCGCGACCAACTGCCACTTGTGCGCTGAGAGCACTATTGAGTACGTGTACCAACTGTCGGATCCGCTGCTATCGTCACGGTCCACGTGAGCCGTTCCACTCGCACGTGCGTCTGCTCGCAGCTTTGATCGTTCTCGAAGACGGCCACTATCAATGGCAGCGAGTTGGTGGGTTAACATCGACTCCTCTTACATTCATACTCCGTGAAGCGATCGCGAGCTATCCTACTCAATTGCTCTTTATTCGTATCTCTTCCATTTTGTACGTTCCAATTCTCAACATTGTGATGTCGATGGACGATTGTATTCGAACACTGTGAATCCGATTGTCGATCGGTTTTGACGAGACCACATCGCATTGGCAACATCGGTCGAACAAGCGCAGGAGCTGATAAAGCACTCAGTCACAGCTCTCGAGCACGTTTTGCTACATGAACGTTCAGTGATAATTCATACCAGCACGTACGATTAGATCTGTGTCGCGAGTAGCAATTGCAGCCCAAGAGAATGATGAGATGAGATGGGAAGTGCTGTGTGCCGAGTGGACGGACGACTGCGTCCGGGACGTGAACATTGAATCGCTATAGCGGATTGGTGCAACACAGCGCGTCAATGCGTTTCAGGCGTGTGTTGATGCTGGATTCTCGCACGCTGTTGTTGTCCGATGTTGCTTGTGTGCTGTTGATGTGAGTGTCATGAAGACCGTACGTGCGTATGTCTGTACAGCGTGGCTCATTCGAGTGGCTGCGTCTATCTCGCCCTCGCGCTTTGTCCGCTGCAACCTCTGCGCCAATAAACAAACAGCTCTCAGCAACGCACACAACTCTTTGGAGTTACATATACAGCGACTTCATGAAGTGCCATGTGCTCAGAAGCTTGGGAATGCGGTTCCATGGGACTGCTGAGTCTGCACAGTCGATGTCTCGACCGCGTCACAGCCGTACGAGCAGAGTCGCTTGTTGATAGTGCGGTATCATAGACGCATTCGTTCACCGGTACCATGTTCAACGGTAGCGTACGCAGCACATGGATCATCATTGCTGTTGGAACTGGAGCCATTTCATTTACCACTACCGACGAACACATGACAAAGATGCGATGTCAGACGGCAAGACTGCTGTCGCCGCCACCCACAGGCTTCCGAATGGACCTTTGGCAACGATGCGATATCGCACAACTGCTATCCCCGCCTACATGCTTGATTCGCTGCCATCTGCAGTTTGCCACTTGATATACCAGAAGCTGGATTTGTCGACCTCCCTGATACTGTATCCGACGTATAACGTACATCAGATGGCCGTGAATGTGCAAAACTATATCACTACAATCACGTCAGCACTGCACCTTGGTCGGAACAGCAGGACTGCAGTAGTGGCGATAGAGACTTTAGCTACCAGACACACACGTGTGAATAGCAACCAAAAGCCTGTAACGAGTGATCCAGGTCACGACTACCCATGTGCGCATTACTAGCAGCAGCACCATTCTCCGATTGACCAGCAAGAGCACACTCGTCTAGCGATCGCTGCACCACGCACCAAACACGCGCGTCGCCAGCCACCGCCAACCTCGCTTTCGACCATGCAGCGACTGCATCGAGCAGTAGCAGCCCTGACTGCGTTTGCCGCGGTCGCAGCGCTCCTAACAACCAACGTGCTCGCACAAAGCACTGAGACGTCGAGCATCAACTATGATGTGACGCATGCAAAGAACCTCGGTGACAGCAACCTCACAAGAGCGATGACGACTGCGCCTGAGCCATCCACGACTTCCAACTCAGATGGACCATCCACGACACCCAGCTCAACTTACACTACTACTACAATAGCCACAGAACCAGCGTCGTTGACGATTCCGATCGCAGGTGGCGGCGCTGGCGTGCTGATAGTGGTCCTGATCGTGGTCGTGGTTGTCGTCATGAGACGGCGCTGCAAGTCAGCACGCAGGTCCGACGCCAGAGACGACTACGACGCATTCGTTAGCCATGAGGCTACCCTTGGGAGTAACAGCAATACAGACTCCCACGATGTCCCGATTTGGCAAGATACAGAGCTGCGTTCGCTCAAGATGGACTCGGACGACATCCAGGACATCCGGAAGCTCGGCAACGGTGCGTTTGCTGACGTCTGGCTCGTCAAGTTTCGCGGCGCGGAGTTCCTCGCGTCCAAGCGGCTGCGCACACGTGAAGTGGATCACAAGCGCTTGCAGAAGTTCATTGACGAGATCAAGCTCGTGGCGAAGCTCAACCACCCGAACGTCGTCGAGCTCAAGGGTGTCGCGTGGATCCGCAAGCGCGACGTCCAAGCGCTCTTCGAGTACATGGACGGTGGCGACTTGCGCGTGTACCTGACGAATCCGAACGTTCCAATGCGTTGGAGTGCCGAGAAGTTGCAGATCGCGGTCGACGTCATCGAGGCGCTCGTGTACTTGCACTCGTTATCGCCGCCGCTCGTGCACCGCGACCTCAAGTCACGCAACGTACTGCTGAGTAGCGGTGGTGAGCGCAGCATCATCGATGGCAGTTCGAGCAGTGGTGGCATGCGCGCCAAGCTGACAGACTTTGGTGTCTCGCGATACCGGAGCCAGGACCGCACGATGACTGCTGGCGTCGGCACCGGCCGTTGGCTCGCACCAGAGGTCATCTCGGGCAACGACGACTACGGTCCAGCTGCCGACATTTTCTCGTTTGGCGCTGTGCTCTCGGAGCTCGACTCGCACCAGCTCCCGTACGCCGATGTGCGCGCCACGAATGGCAACGCACTACCAGATGTTGTGCTGCTGCAGCGCGTGGCGGCTGGCGAGCTCGTGCCGAGCATGAATGCGACGTGTCCGCCCAAGATCGCTGCGCTCGCGAGTCAGTGCACTGCACTACAGCCGGCAGACCGTCCGACGGCTCCGGAAGTGGCGTATACACTGCGCAGTCTGCAGAAGGAGATCCACCGCGGATCATCGCAAGAGCTGTAGTCTCGGGAGTGGTGCATGCATACATATGTGCACCACTACGACGAGTTTCACTCCAGCTCGCTTACAATGTGATTTTGTGTGACTTCATGATCGATTCCTATTTGACGTAAAACACTTCTCCGAAAACGCGGCTCAATTCAGTTGTAAGTGTCCAATCATCGTTATTGTTGGTGTATCAGGCGATGACTTCGGCAATTGTTGCTCGCTCCGATTGCTCCTAGCGCTGATGCGAGCTAACTCGGTCATTGCACGTCGATGATTGTTGATCATTGCTATGAACAGCAATGATACTAATGAACGAAGACTCGTCGACTGCTGCTGCTGATGTGTGGTCATACATAGATTATCAAACGTCCTCGTTTTCGACCTACTACTTGTGCGCTCTGCGCTCTACCACGACGTCCCTCTTGTCGCTTGTGTAGCTGTTTGTATCAATACTATACAAAGAACGACGGTTTGCGGAACTGCTGCGGCGTCCCACGACCATCGGCCATGACGATCGTCGTCTGTGACTGCGGACTCTCGCCCACTGACGAGTATGCAACCGACGGCGACGCAAGTCCGTGCTGATGGTACATACTACCGCTGTCGAGCGAACTCGCCGAGTACGAAAAGTCGCGCAGCTCGCTCGACATACGACCGGCCGTGAGCGAATGATGGTCGTCGTAGTCGTCCTCTTCGTGCACAACGAGCGTCGCGACGTCACTGTCGCCACAGTGGTGACCGTGGCTGCCGCCGCCCATGCGCACACTGCGCGCACTCGACTCGCTGGTTTGCCCACTACCACCTTGGACGTCAAACAGCCGCGCGCGGACAAACTTGGTCAGTCGCGTACCGTACGCTTCGGGCGGCACAGCGCTCACGTCGTGCGTGTCTTTGCACAGCAACACACCGAGCAGCCAGCGCTGGAGCGTCCACTTCCAGTTGTATCGCTGGAGCATGTCGACCGTCCCGAGGTAGTACACAGTCTCGAGATCGCTCGCGACAATCCCTTGGCTCTGTGTCGTCGTCATCGACGGGACGCGCTCACCGGACTTGAGGTACCGCACACCGAGCAAGATGCTGTAGTCAATGATGCCGCGACTCGCAAGGAACACAATGTCGTCGCAGAGCTGGCCTTGGAGCTTTGCTGCGTCACGCGGTGCGAGCGTTATGCCACGGCTGAACTTGTGAAAGTCAATGTCCATCATGAGCTTGGGGATCGTGCGCTGCTCTTTGGCAAGTTGGATGTAGCTCTCGACTTGACTCGCATTGATCGCTTGGCGTCTATCACGATTGCCTTTGAGGTCAAAGCGCTGGTGCACTGGCCCTTCGTTGAACAGGTTCTGCATCACGACAAAGTACATGCGGCGCGTCCCGACCGGCAGCGAGATTGAGTGGCACCCAAAGTACCGGCACAGTAGCGTCTGCGGGTTCGACAGCAAGTACCGATGGTAGTGCGGCCTATCATACCAAAACAGCCTAGACCGTCAGTATTGTGATATGTGTATACATAAAGATGTATACATGCATACATGCACGGACACGACGTACAGAATGGCACAGAGCGTGTCGAACTCTTCTTTCGGGACGCTCTTGACCATGAACTGCTTGTTCGCTAGTGTGTGATAGAAAGAGAAGCGTGAGTACACATGCTACATACATACTATCCACATACACTATCCACACACTATCCATACCTGTAAAGTAAAAGATGTTGCCGCTCTTGCCCTCGGAGCCGTGCTCGCTGAGGATCTTTGCCGGGTCGAACGCATCGACGAACGCGTGCGGGTCGATCTTGAAGAGCTCGCGAATGTGGTGGAAGACCTTGGGCGCGCAGTCGCGAAAGTTGAGTACGCCGCTGCGCTTCCAGCCATGGACAACAACGCTCATCGACTCGACGGTTGTGTAGTCGGCAAACGTGATCTCACTGCTGCTCGATTCTTCGGCTGCGAGGATCGCCTGCGAACTCGACTTTTGGATACCCATGCTCATGTACTTCATCACGTCCATGCGGAGCTTGTTCGACACATCGATCTTCTCGCCATGGGCGTGGTGGTGCTGCTGTGGCTGTTGACCGTCATTCCCACCGCCTGCTTCCGCCGTAGTATACGCAGCAGTCGGAAGACCCATGACGACTGGGACGTGGTAGCGGTGCCGCATCGCACGGAACACACCGGCGTCACGGCAAAAGAGCACAAAGACCCCGAGCATCTCGAGCACGAGTGCGAGCTGGTCGATTGCGTTTGCTGTCGTTGTCTCACGACCTGCAACGAGCTGGCACAAGTAGAGCACAAACACGACAGCCGTGTCGGCGACAAAGACCGCGAGGTACGGCACAATGAGCTTCGCCATGCGCCGCGTCGTCCTGTGCGCTTGACTCTCGAGCCGGCGCGACTTGCGCCACGCGATCGTGAGTGCAATCGTGGTATAAACGAGTACGAGGTACGCTGGCAGGTAGAGATACAGCATCACGTGGTTTGAAGCGCTCGTGTGCGAGTTGTTCTCAAACAAGTACCGAAACACGAGGCACCACGCAAGTGCAGCGGGCCACGCGTAGATGTGGTGCTTGAGGTTGTCGGCGTTGAACGGCAGGAACGGGTTCGAGAGCGAGAAGATCAGGTCGAGCGCGAGCATGAGGTACCACATCGTCGCGGCCGTGAGGAAGAAGAACTCGCACCAGAAGAACAGCGGGACGTAGTTCACTTCGACGCCGTCGACAACACCGAGAAGCTCAGTGTTGGCAATGTCACTGAGAGTCGCCGGTGCCAACGGTTCACCGTTGTCTGCATTTGTCGCTGGGCTTGCGAGGTGCCACGTGTGCAGCGCAACGCGCGTCAAGTTGCACATACAGAGCGAGAGGAAGACGCAGATCAGCACGGGACCTGGGTGCGCACGCGTACTTGGGTACTTGTACGAGAAGACGACCATCGCGCCGCCTGCGGCGATGCATGATGCGAGCGCCGACATTTGCCACGCGAAGAAGAGCGCGTCCATCGTGGTGGCTCGTGCTGCGTCACAGCGTCAGACGAAGGGTGTAGGATGTCGAGCTGAGTAGCTAGTGTCGAGGTGCCGAGTGCGTCGGAAGCGCTGCGTGTGCGAGTGCCTTGAAAAGCGATCTCCGTATCGTATCGATCGGGTTTGTCGTGACGCAGGGCGAGCGTGCTGTCTCTGCTGCCACTGTCTCTGCTGAACCTGCTGAGTCGAGTCGAGTCGCGTTCGCTCTCTCTTGCGCCTACACTTGTTTGACGTTTTGGAGGCGTTGAGAGAGCTGCAACGTCTCGACTTGCGGCTGCTTGCTGCTGGTGATAGCGCTGCTGACAATGGCGACGCTCTGCGTGCTGCTTGTTGGTGGCGACCGAGGAAATGCCAACGAGCAAGCAGGCGCATCCAGCATCTGAAGCGACGTCGCCTCCCTTCGGCACAACTATAGATCGAGCTGTTTCGTTGCGTGCTTCAGCGCGTGTTCTTTCTATTTTCGACTCGAAACGTTCGTTTCTTCTACGAAATTGGCTCTAGTAGTAGTCATTCATAGAGAAGTCACCGAGACGATTTGGGAAGTGTGGTTGTCAAGAGTGCTGATAATGGTGCTCTCGGGTGTCGAGTCTCGTCTGTGTAGGCGAGCACATACATGATGTGTGCGCGCTCGTATACTCACGCTGCAATCGAGTATGCACATGTGAGTCTTAAAACGAGACATCGATACTGGGAGTTCGACGTTGATGTGTTAATGTGTGAGACTATACAATGGTACACTTTGAAATCTAGACCGTCATATCAGGCTTTGTCAAGCTGTAGCGAGAGTGCGAGTCAGGAGGAGTACGGAAGAAGGACTGATCGAAGAGCGACTGCTCAGAGCCACATTCACCAAGAAAATTCATAATATTCTCGGGATGAAGACATGAGAGAATGTCAAGAGGTGTCGTGTTTCGTCTGTGTCTGGGATAGCACGCGTATAAACAAACGATGTGCATGTTTAAACGCGCTGCAATTTGAATGCGTGCGACAAGTAACTATTGTATTGAGACAATACAGACTGCAGCAAAATATATATCAAATTTTCGTACACAGCGCAATAATTACAGATGCGTTGAAATAGAGTAGTGAAATACTAAAAACAATTCGTGCTTTGCAATACCGACTGCATACAATTTTTTCATGATGTATCAACCAATTTCAAATTTTCTTATACGCTACTTGATCAGGCTGTATACGACCGTCACCTTCCCTTGGACACCAAGATCTGTAGAGGCACACGTATCTAACGCGACGCAGTAGCGTTTGAAGGAAACGAAAATATTCATGTAATCGCTAATGCACACTCTTGACAAATTGAGGTAAATCGACAGCATCAGATTCTATGCAAGTGGATCAGGCTTCTCGCAAACACAATGCATCTCTACTGTCAAACCCTTTATCAGTCGTATATTTCTTCTCCACCACTTATCAGGTTGTACGACCATCGCTACAACCTTAATCATCGCGATGTTGCTGTTGTGTTGCTGAATCGAAAGTAGCCGGTCTCTTGTTCGATGCGACTAAGGGATTTGTGGCGAGGAAAGACACATGGGGCATACCTGTGGACTAATGTGATTTAGGTTGACGAATATCTGTGTATGCAGCAATAAGTTTGCCACAATGTGCTCTCATTCATCCACTAACAGGAAATTTTAAAACGATAGCGTAGTTCCAGCAACGAGTGTGAACTCGATGAGCTGTAACGTGTCTTCGCTGTGTTGACCACGGATCCAGACCAGCTGTACAACCTGATGATGAGTGGAGACCGGTCACTGCTGCCCCGGCGTCGCTGAATTAATTGGTTTAAACAAGGCTACTTTTGTTGACAGTATCAATGACGACGAAGCAACCGCAAGATAGTCAACAAGTACTGTAACGTTGTTGTGATACTGGATCAGATCATTTCTTGCTACGGTAGGTGGTGTAACGCTGAATAATTATCCAATTTTGCGCGTGTCTATAAAACTGCTCCTATGTTTATTTTAGCGTGGTATTATCGTGTCGTTCTTGTCATCGTTTGAATTGATTTCAGAGGTGTCGGGGTGGAAACGATGTCTTTTTGTAACCTATCGAGCGTGCAGCAAGCGCAAGGCGATATACTTAGCGATATGTTATCGAATTAGACGATCGCGAAGATAGTGGCGGGCATGATTGTCTTTTCGAGCGATGAATACGAAAAAAACACGCACATATCCAAATAGCGCAGAATTGATGGACATGTTATGAACACTGACATTGACGATTGATGCCGCATCCGCCTCATTAAATTTCAGGTGACCAGCTGTGTCGACTAGAGATTGTAAATTATGATAAGTAACTATTTAGTTGATAGTTCTGTTGTGTAGTACGCTGATATACGATATATTCTCATAGTTTGTAAAACATTGACGCGGTCGGGGTGTGGCATTTTGGCTTCAATGATTTCTATATAACTAGATTAACATACTGATAATCTACGTATCATGTTAATATGCTGTTGTGTTGTTTGACCGACTGTTGCGTAAAATATCTGGTGCGTTTCAAAATTCCTTATTGTGTTGATTTTTCATTGTGCTGGAGGGTTCCGAATGTTAAATAAGATAAAATGTATGTATGATATAAACTAGATTTTTGGCGTATTACATATTTAAATTGTCTAATATATTTATCGGTTCTTTTGGCATTGATCCTCTAACAAGTAACGGATTAACTATATAGACTCAGACCTTTATCCTGTCGTCATAATTTGCACCACTCACGTATTCAAATTACATTTTCCTATTCACTCAGGCTGATGTGTATCTCTCTCAGCAACGAATAGCATTCACCAAGTTCTGCGCGATTGTTACGCGTCACTCACAGAGCAAGGCATTTATATTTCCCATCGCGCCGTTGCTGCCGCTTTTGCGCTCTGGGCAGTTACCTTGACTGACATAACCTGGCCGACAGAAACATGCAAGTTGAATCTCGTTCAACATCGTCGACCGCGAAAGCAGGGCGTGATGACAATGGATATGAGATTCGCTTCAACAATACGGTTATTATTGTGCGCCGCATTTAGTGCACTAAGTAGTCCATATATCATAGCTCAAATCTTATATATGTAAAGTGATGTTATGCTCACTTGACACGACAGTACCAATCTACTCACAGCAGTGCAACGATTGACAAGTGCTCAATACCGAAACGCGTGTACAGTTCATGCAAGTAGAATGATGACGCTTGACTCCATCTACAGTGCTTTACTTGCCGTTTTCCCAATGCTTGTTGCATATGCGACTAAGCAATGGGTGATGCATATACGGGGGCGCGCTGCAATATAAAAGCGACTGTCTCTCCGATTTATCAAGTGCCAATATCCTATGAAAATTCTGCTACTAATTGGCACTCAAACATCATTTCGCTTAAGCCATGGCCAGCACACATGAATAAAAGACAATGCAATATCAGAAACGTTAAGATGATGGCAACACTGTCATATTGCATGAGCACTCCGAGATCTTTTATTTTTAGATCTGGGGAAATCAGTGACGACAAATCCATATAGCATGGCGATGGCGTATGAGGGCTGCAGATTGCTTTATATGGTTGCCTCGTATTACAACATTTTTTACAAATAATATTCGTGTATGACTATAACACGTTTTGGACGAGTTAATTCTGATTTATACTGGATAATTCTTGTTGTGAAATAGCTCACGTGTGAAATATACTTGAAAAATATATATATAATTTAGAATAGCCTTATACATACCTTTAAATTAGCGACGAGCCACTATATATATTTAGCGAGTGACCCAAGCACATCAATTTATGTTTTCGACGAGCACTCGTATTATGTTTTGTTTTTACTATCTTCACCATGGAGTGAGACAATAATATATGCTGGTATATTATATAATCTTAATTAGTTGAATAGCTGGTCAACAAGTTTTATATCCTACACTACGTAGATTTGACGATGTTTGCACATAAAGTGCTCACTTTTATTGGAGTTATTGACGACGAATATAAATACTGATATAGAACACTAATTTTTTGTTAGGATGACTGTTATTGTAATCTTAAGAAGTGGCATTATATTGTGTATTATTCGAATATAACTACGGTTTGAACTGTCACAGGTATGAGAAAAACTGGTATATCAGTATATTTTGATTACTTAGACTGATTGACATCATGTGGATGACGCATGCACGTCAAATTGTACTGTGTGTGTACTACATCACATTGCTTTATTGATTGCGTTGGTGTGTCCGCTCGACTTCCTCCGAGAACCTTCGGTGTGGAGCAATCTGGTGTGGTGTAGCGTGTCACTTGCTGCCACAGTTGATCAACGTGTGCATTTTGGCTGCTGCACTTCGCCACACTCTTCGATCCGCCACCTCCTAACCAACTGCTGCTGTCTCGAGAGCAACAGCGACACCCGCGCATCCGCACGTAGAGCAACCAGCACAGCACAGCACAGCGCACTTCACGACTACTCTGCAGCAACGATGGCAATGTACGTCTACTGCATGGTGCGATGCGAGCGAACGAGTAGTCGACTGTGCAGACGCATGCGCGTAGCATGTCCAACCGCCGTCATCGCGATTAACCGCAGTCACTCACTTCCTGTTCTCTCTCTCGAATGCATTGACACCGCAACGCACATGCACACACAGCTTGTGCTGCATGTGCGGCGTGCAGATCGAGCCAAACGCAATGAACATGTGCAAAGCGTGCATTGCAACTGAGACCGACGTCGCCGAGGGCATTGAACTCGATGCCGAGCTCACGCAGTGCCGCGGCTGCCTCCGTTTCCAGCCGCGCGGCAAAGGCCAGCAAGCGCAGAGCTACACTGGCACGTGGCTCGCATGCGACTGGGAGTCGGCTGAACTCATGGCGCTCTGCCTCAAGAGCGTCCACGGCTTGAGCAAAGCGAAGCTCATGGACGCCGCGTTCATCTGGACCGAGCCGCACTCAAAGCGCGTGAAAGTCAAGCTCACGCTCCAGCGCGAAGTGCTGAACCACGCACTGATCCAGAACGCGTGCGTCGTGACGTTTACGATCCGGAGCATCCAGTGCCCGGACTGTACGAAGAAGTTTCGGAACAACACGTGGCGCTGCCTCGTGCAGCTGCGGCAAAAGACCGAGCACAAACGCACGTTCTTGCGCCTCGAACAAGTCATTTTGAAGCACAAAGCGCATCAGCACGCGATTGGAATTGCGACCGTGAAAGAGGGTATGGATTTCTACTTTGGCACGAAATCGACGGCCGAGCGATTTCTCCATTTTCTAGCAGCGCACGTGCCGATGCGGTCGAAAGCGTCGAACAAACTCATCTCGGAGAACGTGCACAACGGCACAGCGAACGTCCAGACAACGTACAGCATTGAGATCAGTCCCGTGTGTCGCGACGATTTGCTCGTGCTACCGAAAAAAATCGCAGCGAGCTGTGGAACGATCGCGCCGCTTGTGCTCTGTGCGCGCACGACTGCGATGATCCACGTCGTCGATCCACGCACTGGCCAGCGCGGCGAACTCTCGGGTGACAAGTACTGGAAGCTGCCGTTCGTACCGCTCGAGACGAGTCCAGCGATGGTCGAGTTTATTGTACTGGACGTTGAGCCAGTCGACACCCCAGCGTACCGGACCAAGAGCCAAGGTCAGTCGACTCCGACTCCGACTAACGACAACAAGTTTGTAATTGCTGACGTTGAAGTTGCGCGTGCGAGCGACTTTGGTGTGAACGACACGACGTTTGTTGTCCGCTCGCACCTCGGTGCGTTGCTCCAGGCGGGCGATACAGTCAAGGGCTACGACCTCACGACTGCGATCTTTGGGACGCGTCATACGTTTGGTTTGAACGACGATGACGTGCCGGATCTCGTGCTCGTGCGCAAAGTCTTTCCGCGCGAACAGATGGGACAGAAGCAGCGCGACCAGAAGCTCAAGACGCTCGGGACGTTCCGTCGTTCGAAAGTCAGCAAGTCGGAGCAGACGCGCCTTGACCACGAGCTCGAGACGTTTACGCACGAGTACCTCGACGAGATGGCAGAGGAAGAAGAGGGAGAGGGTGGCGACGACAGTGGTGATGACGACGATGACGATGTATTTGGCGATGACTCGGATGATGACGACGACGCTGAAGACAAAGAGGAAGACCATGGCTACGTGCAGCAGATCGAGGTGTTGGCGCTCGAGTAGCGAGTGAGCGAGCGAGTCGGACCGCTGTGGTTTGTCCTCGTGCTTCCATCCTCATAGCCACTCGATTGCATACAATGGAAGTACGTTGCATGCTGTCATCGCACTCAGTCGTACACGAATTGGTTCATCCAAACTGAAGACATAGAGACGCTACCACTGATAAGGAGCAGACAGACCGACTTGCAGGTATACAACGCTCCACATGGCTGTCACTGCGGTGTAAATAACCACGGAGTGCAGCTGCACAGATGACGACATCCTACCGATAGATCGACAGCTAGTCAGCTTTCGCTACAGCGACTGTCACTTTCTCACTCGACTCACTAGCGAACGACGTACTCACTTGCGGGCGGCCTTGGCCGCGTAGAACTCGTCGACCCACTTCTTCATGTGCGTCTTCTCGATCTCGCGCGCGGCAGTGACCGACGGCGGGTCAAGCGCGTGCGTAAAGAACAAATCGACGTGGTGCGCGCCGCCAGCGACTGGGACAAACACGACCGACTCCGAGAGCGTCTCGAGCACGCCCGTTGCCGACCACGGATCGAAGTCGCCGTTGCTAAACACAATGTTCGTAGCCGCGCGCAGCGCTTTCACGCCGCCGTACTCCATGTGCGCAAACTGCGGGCGCACGTGGACGCCCCACGTCGCCATGCACATCGCGTCGTGTTCGGTGACGTTCGCTGGCTGGGCAGGAAACACGTCGTGGACGCCGTCACTGCCCATTGGCATGTACAGCTCCGAGCATTCGAGGTAGCCCCAAAAGTTGCCGTTAATGTTTGCGTCGACATTCGTAGTGTTTGCGTCATCATCGGCTGCTGGAAAGTAGCAGGTCTCCGAACCCGAGCTGTTGTAGAACACGCCAACCGAGTCGCGGAACGCTGTGATCAGCGCCGTCGAGTCGTTGTGACTAAACGTCGGCCGCAAGTGTTCACAGGCTGCACGGACAGGGTACGCGGGTAGGAACGTCGCACCGGACGTCATGTACGGCGACGGGTACGGGTAGTTGCCCATTGCGAGGCTGCCGTACGCACCGAGCGCAGCGTCAATGAGCGCATCGACGTCAGCTTCGGTCTTGAGTGTCTCGACATCACAGAGTTGGAACAGCGTTGCGAGCTGTTTGCGGCCAGCTGGCGTCTTGCCGAGTGTTCGGACGGTGTCAATAGCCTGGCGGACGTTTTCGACACAGTTTGGCGCTGACCCAGCAGCTTCCGACATGTCGTACGTCACGACGCGCTGGAAGCCCTCGGTGTCGACTGGGTAGTCGTTGTCACCGATGAACGCGAGCACAGGTGCTGAGCCAGCGATCACGCCGTCGACAACGTGCGGGTACTTGGTCCGGAGCCACGTCCCGAGCATGCCGCCGTACGAGCCGCCAAAACCAATGACCGGCACGTCGACTGCGAGCGAGGTCTTCAAATGCTCAATGAGCACTGCGTAGTCTGCCAACGCCTGCGTACTCGATAGAAACTCCATGTGGTCGAGGACGTTGTCGTTCCCAAACGGCACAGACTTGCCAAAGTACCGGTGCTCAGCAAACACGACGAGCGCATTGAACGCCTTTGCGTTCTCCCACATGAGGCCCGTGTTGTTGAGGTACAGCGTCACGTCGGCTTCGTTCCCGACGTAAAAGAAGATCGCACCGTGCGCCGATGGGTCAAACGTCGCGTTTGAGCACACAAAGTAGCGCTGCTCAAACGTCCCATTGCCACCATTGGCGCGAAAGTGGTCGAGCTCCTGCGTGAGAAAGTGCTCGTTGCAGAGCGGCAGCAGGTCGCGCGTGCCGTCGGGCTTTGCAGGGAAGAGCGTCGAGACGATTGGCGATGCGTTCGTTGGTGTTGGGGCTGTTGTGTGCAGGCTCAGGATCAGTACAGTTGCTGCAAGGAACGTGAGCGCGCCGAGTGCGATGAGCGTGCGAGGTTGGCGCAAGCGGTCGAACGTCGACGTGCGCGTTGGCGCTGCTGCTGCTGTCGTCGGCAGCATCGGGGTCTTCTCGGACGCCATGGCTGCAGTTGCAATCGGGACAGAGCGAGCTGTCGGTGATGAAGCGCTGGCGAGTTGGCGAGTGAGGCGACTGCGACTATGGATGCAAGTCGCAGCAGCAGCAAGTGCGTGGTGGAGGCAGCGCTGCTGCTCGCCCACACATCACGCCAATACCGAGGTCTGCGGACGAAGGAAGAGCATTCACTCTTGGTGCTCAGTTGCTCGGATGCGGCATCAAGATGCTCATCCTCCCTCCATTTCCGCACTATACTGAAATGCATAACAAATGACTTGCACGATTGGACAGAGGTGAACAGGTTGTTGACTGGAAGGTCGTGGCGATCATGGAGATGACTGTCACGCAAGACAGCGTCTTCGTACGCAGTAATGGAGAGCAGTGTGTGCGTCGCAGATGTGGCTCCGCGAGTTGAAGAGACGTCGTTTGCTGAGATGTCATCGAGATCAAACCAGGACGAGTCAACTAGTATTTAGAAGCTGCTCTACTGATGTTCAAATCACACTAATGTACGACTCTGTAAAGTGCGTTTCACTACATGTGATTTAATGGAAGATGCTTAAATGCGATTATATACACTATTAGATCTGTAAAGTGCGATTCTAGCGAACGTCAATATTGCGTCTATTCATTTATGTTGATTTATTTTACTAAACAATATATTTCGTGGTATAAAACGTTAACAGTTCAGCCGGATTCGTGATTGAGCAAACACAAAGCTTCCGAAATGTGGTTTATTTGTTTTTAAAATACACATTATAGACTTTCAGTACTTCCCCAGTGCTATTTGTATGCAAGCATACAAATGCTCACGATGGTTGTATGTGTGTGCGCACATACACGTAGCAACACTTGCATACCAATCCTGCCGCGACCATGCTTCAGGAGCTGCATTAACAGCATTTCGAGACGCTCATTGCTCGACTCAACCTCACCGCAAGCAAACAAACTCACTTGATAGATCAAGCAACGTTGTGCCATCTGTTCTGCTTGGCACGACACCAAGCACCAGTCAGTGTAAACTACGTGCTGCTCCCTGCACTATATCGCGTCTCGCTTGCAATTTGTATGCTCGAATCCGAAGCAAATCAACGGGAAGCATGAAAATTTCGGCGGATCTGCACATCTCCCCCAGGTGTTCCCATTAAGTACGAACACTTCTGCTTGGGAAAGAACGGCGAGCTAGGCGCCACACACATTTGCTGCTTGGTGGCGTGCAGCCGCCACTGCGACGATCGCTCTCATTTCCGGATTTGCAACCGCACCCGCAGATCTCCTCAACCAGTCGCGCAGCCTCTCCAGTCTCCTTCCTTCGCACCCTCTTTCAAGCACCAAAACGATGGTCGCCGCATTCCGCACCACGACCGCGCTCAAGCTCGCGCTCAAGCAGCAGCAGCAGACGCGCGCAATGAGCGCCAGCGCACGCAAGTTCTTTGTCGGTGGCAACTGGAAGTGCAACGGCTCGGTCACACAGGCGCAGGACCTCGTCGGGCTGCTGAACACGGCCAAGATCCCGAAGAACGTCGAGGTTGTCGTTGCGCCAGCGGCGCTGCATGCATCCAACGTCAAGCAGTCACTGCGCAAGGACGTGCGCGTGAGTGGCCAGGACGTTTGGACGCAGGGCAACGGTGCGTTCACGGGCGAGACGTCGGCCGAGATGCTCAAGGACATTGGCGCCGAGTACACGCTTGTGGGCCACAGCGAGCGCCGTGAGAAGGGCGAGAGCAACGACGTCGTAGCGAAGAAAGCGGCGTACGCACTCGCGAACGGCCTCGGTGTCATTGCGTGCATTGGCGAGACGAAGACGCAGCGCGAGCAGCACAAGACGCTCGAAGTCGTGACGGCGCAGCTCGATGCGTACGCTGCACACATCAAGGACTGGTCGAACGTTGTGATTGCGTACGAGCCCGTGTGGGCGATTGGCACGGGCCTCACGGCATCGCCTGCCGAGGCGCAGGACGTGCACGCAAGCATCCGGTCGTGGCTTGCTAAGAAGGTGAGCGCAAAGGCCGCTGAGACGACGCGCGTGATCTACGGCGGATCAGTCACGGCGTCGAACGCAACGGAGCTCTCGCAGCAGGGCGACATTGACGGCTTCCTCGTCGGCGGCGCGTCGCTCAAGCCCGACTTTCTCCAGATCATCAACTGCCAGACCCCTGGCGCGAGTGTCGGTGGACCGGTGAACGTTGCGATCAACGGCTTTGGCCGCATCGGCCGCCTCGTGCTCCGCGCAGCACAGAGCAACCCGCTGATCAACATCGTTGCGATCAACGACCCGTTCATCCCGACGCACTACATGGAGTACATGCTGCGGTACGACACGGTCCACGGCGTGTTCAACGGCACGGTTACGCACGACGACGACCACATCATCGTGAACGGCAAGCCAATCCGCGTGTTTGGCGAGCGCGACCCGAAGGACATCAAGTGGGCGAGCGCAAACGTGCAGTACGTCGTCGAGTCGACTGGCGCGTTCACGACGACCGAGAAAGCGTCGCTGCACCTTGGCGATGGCGTCGAGAAGGTCGTGATCTCAGCACCGTCAGCCGACGCGCCGATGTTTGTCATGGGCGTGAACGAAGAGAAGTACGAGCGCGACATGCGCATCGTGTCGAACGCGTCGTGCACGACGAACTGCCTCGCGCCACTTGCGAAGGTCGTGCACGACACGTTTGGGATCAAAGAGGGACTGATGACAACCGTTCACGCCGTGACTGCAACGCAACTCACGGTTGACGGTCCGTCGAAGAAAGACTGGCGCGGCGGCCGCGGCGCGTGCTTCAACATCATTCCGAGCTCGACCGGTGCGGCGAAGGCGGTTGGCAAAGTCATCCCGGCACTGAACGGCAAGCTCACGGGCATGTCGTTCCGTGTGCCAACTGCCGACGTCTCGGTCGTCGACCTCACGGTGCGACTCGACACGAAAGCGTCGTACGACGACATCAAACAGGCGGTCAAGCACGCGAGCGAAAACGAGCTCAAGGGCATTCTCGGCTACACGGACGACCTCGTCGTCTCGAGCGACTTTGTAGGCGACGCGCGCTCGAGCATCTTTGACGCAAACGCCGGCATTGCGCTCACCGACGACTTTGTCAAGCTCGTCGCGTGGTACGACAACGAGTGGGGCTACAGCTGCCGCGTGCTCGACCTCATTGAGCACATGGTCAAGACCGACTAAGTTGTGTTGCGAGGCATCAGACGTTGATATGAGCATCTGCATATGCGCCGGGTCGCGTGATGATGCAGTGCAAGCACGCGACAAACCCTCTTCATTTCGTCTGTCTTGTGTCCGTACTATACATTGAGCCGACTCTGCATGTAAGAGTCGGCACTGTGAGTGTCGCTACTGAGCATCGCGTCCATGCTGTTTGCGGTCATGCTCACGCGGTGCGTGCTTGCCTGAGGACAAGGTCGTTGACGCCATAAGCGGATAAGGTTTTTTCGTTGTTGTGATGTGTTGTGAAAGCAAGATGCCGTGTTACGCACTTTACAGAATCGCAATATAATCGCACTTTGCAGTCACAACTTCACAGAAATCGCACTTTACACAGTCGTACTTTATGACATCACACAGAATCGTACTTTACTAAATCGCACAATACAGTCGTACTTTGCGTGGCGCTCCCAAGAGTGTTGCTCCAACCAAGACAGGCCAACACATGTTGCGAGCGTGAGTGTTGGTCTGTATTGATTTGCACTATGGATCATCACCCAACTATGATGATGGCCATTCAAATTGTATGTGAGTCGACTGCTGAGTTCGCTCTGCGTATGCGCGTCTGCTATCACTCCACTACCAGCCGTACTTGGCGTGCGTCTCAGCTTTCGTCTTGAGCGACACGCCTTTCTTGTCGAGCAGCTCGTGCTCGCGGAGCTTTGCGTCAAACGCGAGCTGGTTCAGCTGGTGCTTCTGCCGCTGCATGCGGTTCGGCTTGACAGTTGCAACGCGCGCGCCTTTCTGCGCGTCCCAAAAGCTCGCTTTGACTTTGAGGTCGTTGCTGTCAGCTGCTGCATTACCATCACTCCTGCGACTATCACTCGGTGGCGCCCACGCACTCGGTGCTGGACCGTGCACCTCGACGATCTTTGTTGCGACGCTATGGAAATGGCCCTGTTGCAGTGCGCGCTCGAGCTCGCGGTCGCGCGTGCGTGCGCGTTTGCTGCTGCCAAACGTCTGGTCTTCGCCATCGTACACAACCGGGTACGTCTGTTGCGTCTGTTGTTGGTCGTAAGCGTATGCGTCGTAGTAGCCGTGCGCACTGTACTGCTGCTGTTCGTACTGCGTTGGCATTGCAACGTCGTACGCTGGAGCGCTTTCAGTTGCTTGCTGTAGCTGCTGTGGGTGTGCGTACGCAGCTGTCTCGGATACAGCAGCGCTGTGAGCTCCAGGCTCATGTACATTGCTGCTGGCTGCTGCACTTTCATCGGCTGCGTCGTCAGCGACAGTGTGCTTGGGCGGCGGTAGGAACGCTAGCGTGCTGCTGCGACTACTTGCGTCATTACTGCTACTGCTACTGTGGTTCGCAACAACGCGTGGTCGCTTTGCGGCGAGTGCGCGCTTTTGCTTCGCGAGCAGCGAGTCGTCGTCGCTGTCGTCGCTGTCGTCGCTGAATGCGCGCGACGCACCCGATTCGAGCAATCGCTGGATGTCGGGGTGCAGGAACAGCGCAGTCTTGGGCTTCTTCTGCTTTTGCTTCTTTGCGGTCCGCTTGGTCGTTGTCGTGCTTGGTGCTGACGGTGGCGGCAGCAACGACGCGAGCGATGGTGCCGCAGCTAAAGTCGCTGGCTTTGGTAGCGACGTCGATGGAGGAGCTGTTGGTGCAGCCACTGGCGCTTTTGTCTCCTCATCCTCGTCCGAGGAGCTCGAGTAGTCGGGTACGAGCAGCGACATCGCGCGTCTTGAGTCGATCACCTGCTGTGATTCTGTGCGCTGCTTCCTTTGCTGCTCGATGCTTTGGTGCTAGCGGCTGCAGCTATCACGACCTGGATTTTGGCACTATCGACTCTGCAGTGCACGAAAATAGTCCACAAATGAATGAATTGAATACTTGATTTTAGTATAGCATGTGTCACCAGATTGCTTTACGTGCGATGCCATTGACGTGGAACAAACACGAGTACATGCATATCTCGACTCGATGACTCTCGACAAGGATGAGTAAGAGAGAGAGAGAGAGAGGGTGTGTATCGCTGCTCGTGCTGTCCCTTTTTGTAGTGTACTTGTATGTCTGTATGTCAGCTAGTGCAGTCCACTCGATGCACCGTTAGCTCTACGATCAACGAGCAGCTCCAAGCGCCTTATTGCACCAGCTCGCCCTTACATCCCCCGACACGCTAACCAACTCTGTCGCGTGCTTTTGACTCAGTACTGTCAGCGAGTGACGTGCAGTCGTCAGTAAAAGCCGCCCGCGACCTTGTTGCACTCGGGCGCAGTCGCGTGCGTCGCGTGGAAGCGCGTAAAGTCGATCATTGCGCCGCCAGTCTCGGGATCGACGTCGACGCAGTTCTCAAACCGGTGGTCAAACAGAATCTCGTCGGCTTTGTACGAGTGCCGCACTTGGATCGTCGCGGACGTCACGGCGTCAATGCCCTCGATCAACACAACGACTTCGACCTGTTTGTCGCATTGTCATGATTACATACGACCGCCAAGTCAGTTCACTGCAGCCTCGTGTGGACCACACAATCACACATACAGTATCATATATACATACACTATCATAGGTACATACACTACGATAGGCACACACGCACACACGCACCTGCGAGTCTTTCCAATAGTCCTTGATGTCAGCAACTGCTTCGTCGTGCGTCATTGGCTCCGTCGTCGTCGCTGCTGCTGCTGCTGCTGCTGCTGATGATGATCCATCGCTACAGCGACACTGTCCACCCAGTTTCCGTTTGCGATCAGCATCGACTTGCACAGCACCATCGCGGTCGCCGCTGTCAGCGTCGGCTTGGCGGCAGATCGGCTCGGGAAACAAGTAGCTCGTTGCTGGGTTGTGGTGAACGCTGCAGACTGCAGCTTGGGTTTTTGGTCGCTGCAATGGACTCCACGCGTCCATGCGATGGACAACAACTGACGGTAGTGCCAACAACAACATGCCGCCGAGGTCGTCGTCTGGGTGCTGGATCCGCATCGGGTGCGACTGGAAGTAGTAGTGCTCGCCAAACTCAACGTCATGGCGCACTGCGTACATGCGCACGTGCGCTTCGACGAGCTGGTGCTTGCGCATCTCGCAGACCTGGAACATAAAGTAGAACTCGTTGCGCACGCGGCGCACGACTGCGTTTGTCGATAGCACGATTGTGTTTGCACGTGCCTGCGCGCGCGAGAAGCGCTGGAAGATGATGCCGATTGCAATTGCATCGAGTAGAACGCCAACGAGCGACTATGTGGGTGGATATTGCGAGTTTATATAGCGTCGTCAGTCCAAATCTTCTATTCTATCACCCAATCACCCATTAATAGGCAAAATGCATGGGCGGATGTATGTGGACGAACGTACCTCGAGCGTGATGATCGTCTGCATCCACGCACATTCGTTAAAGAAGACGTCGCCGCCGTTCGAGCCAAAGCCGATGGTGAAGAGCACGGAGACCGAGAACGAGAAGCCGTCAAAGTAGCTGTGGATCGCCGCTTTGCAGCTCGTTGGGACCGTCGTGTACAGCGCAGCAAAGAACGCAAGCGCTGCAATGTACTGCGTGTGTATGTATAGGACATCACAGCGTCAGTCGAGTGGGTGAATGAGGATGGCGCCATACAAGCCATTTTGTATCGAACGTACCAGCAATGCGAGCGCACCGAGCACTTTGCTCAGCCGCAAGTTCACGACCGAGTGGAACGGATCCTGGAGGTACAGCTTCCAGTACTGCGGCACCTTCTGGCGTCGAATGCTAGACATACATAATACATACACGCATAAGCGCATTGGCTAGGGAAGTGCGTTGCCCCCTGTCAAATAGCCACATTGACACACTACCAAGCAAGACGTACTTCCATCGCCCTTTAGAGCGCTGAAAGTCCGTATCGGCGCGGTCGATGATGCGGCCCGTGCGCGCCTGTGGCATGCCCACAGTGCGGTGCTGCAGCAGGTTTGGCGGTTGGTAGCCGCTCGTGCTACGCAGCAGACCGTCCTGCGATTTCGACACGCGCTCGCCATCTTCGTGCAGCGAGTAGCTCGCACCGCGTTCCATCGTGCTCGTGACAATGTGTTCGCTTTGGTAGTGAGGGGAGCGTATGTGTGGGGGTGAGCGTATGTGGGTGTGCTCGCTGCCGTCTGCTAGTGCCTCTCCTTCCTTCTTGTCGATGGATCGCTAGTGAGTGTAGTGGCGTTGTGAATGTCGCGTCTCTCTGGCTTGCAGCTCGCAACACGTGGGATATTGCGTATGCAGTGAAATAAAATTCCCGGATAATGTGATTTCACAGTTCAGTGCATCCGATTGCGTATACGATACTGTAATCAAGTGTAAACCTCTGACCTTTTAAAGGCCACGAAGTGTCTTGCATTTGTATGTAAAGCGCACGCGCGTGCGAACCTGTCAATAATGTTGTTGAACGGGAAAAACGGTATGCATATCAACAATTAATATAAGGATATTCGACATGTTCCTAACCATGCCCAGATCAATAATTTTTAGATACAAACAATCAGCTTAATTATTTTATAAAGGTTTATATAAGGAACATGTCGAACTGTCCCGGCTATCACACAAAAGCGACTGTACGTCGACATGTTCCTTCAGCGACAAGTTGAACTTCAAAATACATTTGAATAAACTATAGCGTACAGTCTCATGACAGTTTCAAAGAGGAACATGTCGAAATTCGGGAATAGCGAATTGTGATTCGCTCTCACAACCTGTTTATTGTTCATAGACAATAATCTTTCAATCGACACTCATTTACAGCCAAAGACTGACGGCAACAGATGCTTGTATTCGAGGGTACTGGGAGGACTGGTTATGAGCTGAGCAGATGTCGGAGCGTTCGACAAGAGACGCGGTCGTCGACAGAAACAAGACGAGCGACTGGCTCGTTCTACTGGCTTTAGCTCACTTTGGCTTGGAGCACACCGAGTGCCCAGCATCGCTTGCTTTGGCTGATGCAAGCATGGCTGCCGCAGCCTTGCCTGTCGCTGCCACGTCCACACATGCGTTCTCAACGACCTGCGTCGCAACTCAATATGGGCGTTAGACAATGCGCCATCTAGACGAATGGCTTGACTTGGATGTACGCACATGTTGTCTGCTATCGCGGTCGCACCGGCATCTCGAATGCACGCACAAGTGGCCATTAGCAGTGCAGCCTGCTCGCTGCCTCTCTTGCTGAGTGCTGAGCTCTTCTCGTGCACCTCTGGATGGGCTCAACAGAGTGATGGTGATGCCTGCCACCCTAGAGAGCAGCCCAACAAACGCGAGCAACAAGCCAAGCACTGCACACCACACGCACCACCAGCTGGACTCGCCGGCCCTGCTCTCGCTCCGGTCCTTCTCGAATGCTGCGTGGCTCGCTGGTTGGCTGCCTGCTACGCTCACCGTCGGCGCAGTTCCGCTCCAGCTCGCTCGCCGCCACTTGCACCTGTAGTCGCCAAGCCAAGCAGCGCTCCACTCGGCTCCAGTTCGCTGACTGCCTCGTTCCTCCTCTTTCCTCCGACTCCACGCAGCTGCCGGCGACTCGACGTGGCTCGTGGTCCGTCACTTCGGTGGGTACTTGCAGACTGTATGAGTGTGTCGTTATCCACTCGTTCGCTGCTGCCAACTGTCTGTCTGTCGCCCACTCGCTGCTGACTTCCTCACTCGCGTTGGCGTCGGTCGTTCATTCGCGAATCTGCTGCTATCGTCAACAGCGCCACTCGTCCCACTTCACACTGCACGTCAGTCTCTAGTACATAGTCTACCATCATGAAGACGCTGTCTGCGCAGGTAACAGGCTTCTCAACCGGGTCACCAACGACGTACACGACGCTCGTGCACCTCGACGGTGCGACCTGGACGCTCGCGATTCGCTACAGCACGTTCCGCGACTGCTACACGCAGCTCGCAGCACTCGCGTCCGACTTTGCATTCGACTTTCCACAGAAGGGCACGTGGTTCTCGTCGCCGACACCGACGGAGCGTCAGCCGCAGCTCGACGCATTCGTCCGCAAAGCAATTGCGTACGCGGCGGACCGCGCGTTCCCACAGAGCGTTCTCGATGTGCTCGACGACCTGCTCGAGATCTCGCACCACGTCGTCCAGCGCGACGTTGACGCCGCTGACACCGAATCGTCGGCGTCCGAGCACGAAGACGATAGCGCGACTGCCGATGCGACTGCGACTGAGAGCACGAGCGTCGACGTGAATGTCAACGTCGCCGAGTCGGAGGCAGTCACAGACGCAGTTGTCGAGTCAAAGCCGCAGCAGGAAGTCGCAGTGACAGTACCGACATTAGCGTCCAAAGTCGAAGCAGTCGCGACAGTCGAGTCGAACGAAGTGGAAGCGGTACCAGCATCAGAGTCCAAAGGTGTCGAAGTCGCGGCAGAGCCTGTAGCTGTCGTTGTCGAACCGGTCGCTGTGGTTGAAGCTGCTCCAGCTGCTGCAATGGACGTCACGACAGCGCCAGTTGCTGCTGCTGCTGAGTCTGCTCCAGTTGTCACGGTTCCGACTGTTGTCGCGGCTCCGGTAAAAGCTCCTGTCGTGGCTCCGATTGTTGCCGCAACTCCAGTCGAGACTTCAGCTCCGGTAGAGGCTCCGGCTTTAGTGGCTCCGGTCGCATCGGAGGCGACGGTCGAGCAGCAATCAATTGCTGCGGCTCCGATCGAAGTGACGTCGACGGTCGAGCCCGTCGCTGTCGCGTTCGAGCAGATTGTCGAGTCGGTGAAACTCGCGCTCGACCTCCCAGCTGCCGTTCCAGCAGCACCTACAAGTACGTCGTCGGGACCGCCGAGCCCTACGGCGTCCGAGACTGAGGCGGCAAAGCAGAAGAAAGCAAAGAAGCTGAGCGACACGCAGAAGCGCCTGCGCAACCTCAAGCGCAAGGAGAAGCGCAAGAAGAAGGCCGGCATGAAGGTGCGCGCTGGCCAGCGAAGTGCCGAGTCGGACAGCGACGACGACGACAACACGGCGGTGCGCGTGCGCGTAGCGCCGCACGCCAAGCACTAGCGTGTCGGGTTGAGTCGAGTCGAGCTGGCTGGTGTACTGGTCAGTCGGTGGTCTGTGTAGCGTAGGTAGGTAGGTAGGTACGTAGGTAGCGTCATTTTACGCGTGCTCGTAGTGCGAGAGTTTCTGAGTATGGCGAGCATGGATAGCGTGTACTGTTCGTAACCACACACACTTTCATATACGCATTGCTCGTGTGGTTCTTGACGTCGTCGCTCGCTGTGTCATTGTGACTCCATAGGTCATGGCGAACCAGAGAGTAAGTGAACAGGAGGTGATAGTGGTGTGATAGCTATATTAGATATGCTGACCTAAAATAGGAACGTCATTTCCTTGAGATCCTGGAGCTCCGACTGCAGACTCGAGCGCTCGTTGCACTGCTCCAGCATCAGCAACAGCAGCACCAATAGCAAGCGTCAGTGCTGTGTCATATCCGTCTGACATTAAGCAGCAAGGAGCACATCACACTCGAGACGCCCCCATACACGCAACACACGACTCAACCCAACACCGCACACAGGACGCACCATCGTGCGCACGTCTTCGCGAAGCTTGGCAATGCGAGCTTCGTCGCTCTCGTGGCGCCAGCGTGCGTGACGCGCCTGTTGACACAACACGCTGTCTTTCTCGGTCTCAATACGGAGCACTTGCTGCTTGAGCTTTGCGACTTCGCGCTCGAGCGTCTGGATCTGCGCGTCCTTGATCGCAATGATGCTCTCGACTTCGGACCGCGGCACGCGCGCGCCGCTGCGCTCGAGCTCGCGCAGCTCAGTGATGAGTGCGCTCTTGGCCGCGAGCTGTTTCTCGAGCCAGTGGTGCCCCTCGGTGAGCGCCTCGACCTGCGCGCGGAGCTCAAGAACGTTTGCTGCATGCTGCTTGTTCGTCGCACGCAACACAGCGACGACGTTCTCATGACTCGTCTTCATCGCACTGATCTCTTTCTCGAGCTCGACCATGCGTGCAGTCGCAGCGCTTTCTGTTAGGTTTGCTTTGTCGGATGCCTGGGCTGATGAGGCTGACATGGCCCTGTTGCCGTTCGTGAAGCTCGCGCGGCGACTTGGTGCTGGCGCCCCGACGTGTGCGCGTCGAAAGAAGAGCGGCGCTGGTGCAGGCTCCGCAGTTCGAGCCGGCGATCGGATTGACTCGACTACTGTCGACGAACTGAAGCTCGACACGCGGGTGAGTACTGGCACTGCTTTCGTCGGAGAGGTTCGCAGCGGCGACGTTGACAACGATGACGTTGGAGCTGCAATGGACTCAGTCCTGGAGCTGGTAGTCACCTCGGTCCTGGAGCTGGCAGTCGCAGCCACCGGCGACGTCGACGATGTTGACGACGGTGGCGCTGCTATAGGCTCGATCTTGGAGCTGGCGATCGGTGGAGACATTGTCGCTGCCATTGGTTCGATCCTGGAGCTGGTAGTCGGTGTCAACTCGGACCTTGAGCTGGCAGTCACTTCGACTTGTTGCGCTTCGAACGATACGTCGCGGTACAGGTCGCTGAGACTACTGATGCCGCTGCAGTCGTCAAAGAAGTCGACGCCGACACTCGGCTCCAAGCTGCTGTCGTATTGTGTGATCGTTGGCGTCGGCGTCGCCAACTCATCTTGCTCGCTGCGAACGGGGAACTCGAAACTCGGTACTCGCTCGATTGGCTTGGATAACGTCAAGATGTGGCTCGGCGTTGGTGTCAAAATCTGGCTCGACGGTGGCGTCTCGAGCGGCGTGACGACCATTTGGCTTACGATGCTCGCAGTGCGACGCACAGGTGACGGTGGAGACGAGTACGACGCAAATCGGTTACTCGATGGACTGCGCAGTCCCGATGACCTCGTGGCAGCAGATGCGGGCGACGAAGAAGCTGTTGGTTGCGCCTTGGGAGAGCTTGCAGCGTGGCTGTCAGAGCCACTTCTACTACTACTGCTGCTGCTGCTGTGGTTGTTGTTGTTACTTGCAGCCTTTGTTGGTGAGATCTGGAGCCCGAGGTCCTTGCGAAAGCTCTTGAACGTCCGAACGAGCGGCGTGATGACAGCTGACGCCTGCTGTGTAATCGAGATGTGGCTGGTGATGGTGGCCTTTGGCGTTGGTGCAGGTGGAGCAACAGTCGCTACTACAGTGTTGGGCGATGAGCTAAGTGGTAGTGGCGATGGCAGTTGAGCGACAGTGTCGTGTGAGTCTGCGTTACTGCTTGTGCTGCTGCCGGCGTCACTGTTGTCCTGTGTCACTGGCGACGGTGGCCCGCATTTGGTGCGCACTGGGGACTCCTTGACGCAGAAGATCTCTTTGCGCCGCACAAACACGCCGTGGTGTGCAGCGCACTCAAAGTATCGCTCCTTCTCGTGCGAGCCGTCACTGTCACCCTTGCCTTCATCCAGCGCGATGCCGTACCACTCACCGACCTCGTTCTTGAGCTTGCCGATGTAGCGCACCGACCCCGAGCGACGTCTCGTGAGCACGACGCGGCTGCCGAGCGGGACGTTGATCGTCGCAGCGTTGTGTCCCGACGACACGACGCTCGTGGTTCTCGGTTTGGGAATACTCGTCGGCATATGGCAAGCTGTTGGCACGACAATGCGGTTCCCAAGTCGACGCTGCCTCAGAGTCACGTTCACGTCAGCGCAAGTGCAAACCTCTTGCACTCAATCTCGTCCTTTTCCTCGTGTATGCTTGCTGCTGTTGTTGTTCACACTACTCGCGGGTCTGCTCTCAAGCGTTTGGGCTATTCGCTCCAGTAGCCTGCAGGTTGCCGCTTGCGCCGCACCGTGAGCGACAAGTCAGCGCGCAACCTCGTCTTCGTCCTCGTCCTCGCGCTCTGTAGCACAAGCAAGTGCATATAAGCGTCACACCTTGTCGGCTGCTGCTGCCTCTGCAAACAACGCCAGCTGCATATGGCTACATTTGGCTCTCCCAATCACAGCTCGATCACACGATATATTTGGCATTTTCCAAAGGCTGAAAGGAGCCCTACTGGAAGCCCCAGCTCCCTTAAACGAGCTCAGAGCCCAAACAAATAGAGCCCGGCTCCCTCAAAAAGTGGACTTTGAAAGGGACCGAAGAAAAATGAAAACTACCAAATCCAGGCTTACTTTATCTTTCTCAAATAGTCAAATTATAGCATTCGCTTCTGTCTGAGATGAAAATTGGACTCTCGCTTCTTTTCTATCAAACGACCTGCCGCGATCGCTGTCGATCTCGAGTACCGCTGCCAGCGTCCTCGCTTGGCATACCTTTCAAATAAAATCACTATTATTATATGTAGATCACGCTAAACGGATCGAGCCCGTTGGAGGGCTCCATAAAATCGTATACAGCAGAGGAAGCCCAAATTTAATAGGACGTGCCCAGATGGAAAGTTATTTGGACTGATATCAGCCTTTCATTTTCCTGATATAAATGTCATTCATTCGTGCAAAAGGTTTGACTCAGATGATGTATTATTCTCTCTCACATGGTAGCGTATCGAGCGAGCTCAATACCACATTGGGCGCTTCATGTGCTGCCACACTAGCAACTGAGGTTCACTCGATATCACTGCTCACCATCAATAAACTTCCCCGCCTCTCCTGTCACTCGATCGTTCAGAAATGTATGGTATATGGTTAAATAGTGCTGTTGGAAACTGTCCACACCCTGACTCAATGGTGTACACCCTAGTCACACACTGTCATAAGTTTTCATACTTAAAACAAGTAAAATAGAGAATCCGGCGATAACAGCGTGGTGGCACTGTATTTTAACTTTATCTGCTTTGGCGCTGTTGATTCCATAAAACTCGACGCGGAGCCAATCTTATTCGGCCGACACTGTCAAGTCACCAAGCGTGATATCGTCCACACTGAGCTTCATCTCCTCTGCTCGGTGGACGAAAACTCGTGGCTGATGCGCGAACGTAAAAGAGGATGTTAGCGTGAAAGCTATCGATGTACCATGTCGTCGCAGGTGACGCATGCCAGTTCATGCGGGTGTCGTGTACGTGTTGCTTGCACCACCACTGACACATGGGCACGATCGATTTAAACGATGGCGGCAATTTCGCGAGCGGTTCGGTTCAACAGCAGCAGCAGCATGTCACGATTGACAAGTGCGCCTGTGTACAGCAAGTGTACACTGAGCTGCTGCGCTGCTGACGCATGACCATGACGATTGCGAGTCGCCGCATGTGTGTGTATGTGCAGAGCTGGCTGTTTCTCCTGGTAATGATGAACGTTGACGCATCACTCGTCAAGCACAGTTGTTTGTCTATCGCTGACACTTGTGCTGTCCGCCGCGTCATGCGTCATGGCTCTTGACGTTATAGAGGCAGCTGCTCAGTGGCAGTCACCGGTGTGCAACAGCAAATTACACGGATGTTGGTCGAGCGGCACGAGAAGTGCGTGTTGTTAGCGTCCTCACGATGGTCGAATCCCTAGCATACATCTCTCACTGTTGTCATGCAATACTGAAAATGCTCGTCGATCTTATATGAGCGCCTGTGAGCAAACTGAGGCCCTCGATCACACATGTCAGCATGACACATGCAACACAACGTAGCGCTCTCGCTACTCTAACTCTAGTACTCACAAGTTTTGAAAAGTGCGCATGCTAACTAGCGACACGGTCGAGGTTGCGTTTGTAGTCCTGCTCATTGCTTGTTCGGTTTGCCGCTTTGGTTGGGAAGCTACGGTGCGCTTAGCTTTGGTGTTTCTGCTCAAGTCACTTATTGTCACCTTGCTAACCGGAAAGTAGTCATCTTTTGTCATTAGTTTGGCATACTCGCTACATAACAGATTCGACGCAAAAATCTGGCTAATTGCTTACTTGTTCTTCGTAGCACGAAAATCAACTACGAAGAATCAACTATGAAGAATCAACTACAGTACGAAGAATCAACTACGAAGAATCAACTACGACGATCAACTACGAAGCTGGAGTCGACGAATGGTGCCACGTTGATGCTGTGTGCTACTAGTAAGGCGAACGTCAGAGTGCGCAGTGCGCAGGTTCTTGTAGTGAGCCATGCATATTCGCTTTTACACACCATTTAGCAACTCATAATCGACAGTTACAGAACACTGTCGTCCTCACTGACAAACAACTCGCGCCATTTTGCCCCACTTTCAACCCAAAAGTTTGATAGAGAAACGGTCAGCACTGACCTGACTTAGATCGATAGTCTTACCGCCAGTAAAGTGTGGAATGAATGATAAACTAAAGTCACTTCCCACACGCGCTTTGCTCGTAGCAGCGCCATTCTCCGATCGACCAGCAAGCGCACACTTGTCCAGCGATCGTGGCACCACACACGTCCACAACAGCCAACCTCGCGTTCGACCATGCAGCGACCGCATCGCGCGGTAGCTGCGATGACAGCACTCATTGCGACCGCAGTGCTCCTGTCAACCTACGTGCTCGCACAAAGCACCAAGATGTCGAGCGCTGTCGCGTCGGCCAAGTCGTGTCCGTCCGTGGCGAGTGACACGATCACGTTTGAGTGCGACAACGCCTGTGAGAGCTATCAGCCATGTATCGCAGCATCCGTGATAAGCACGAGCGCTGGTTGCCAGTGCTTAACGGTCGATGCGTCGGCTCCGAGCAGCTACAAGGAGTTCAAATTGCTCATTCCGTTCGACTCGGCCACGAACGCGTCGCTCAAGAGTGCGAAGTTGGAGCCGTTTGAGAAGAACGCTGGCAATTGGGACCTGAACTCATTGCCGTGGGTGAGCAACGACGTGGTCACGGAGATCGCGCCACTCAGCCTTCCGTCTACGACAACCTATGTGTACGTGTACACTCGCTTTTCTTTGTACGTCGTGTGCTTCTGCCTTTTAGTTGCGTATTCTCATCATTTCGTTTTTGTCCTAGCAAAATTCAGGGAGGCGATGGCATTTATGCCAGCTCGAAAGGCTTCATGGCAAAAGTCAGCATCGATCCGAAGTTCCTCGCCAAGCAGACACAAGTCACGAATCTTGCCCTCGCGAACCTGGATCTCGCAAGCACAATCGATTCGATCGTCACGAACCTACCGAGAACGATGAAGATACTCGCTATCTTCAACACTGGCATTGCGGCGTTCCCATCGGCCATCACGTCACTCACGAGCCTCAAGGACTTGTACGTCGGTCGCCTTCTCACCACGCACACCCACTGCCTTGACACTGTCTTCACACACTTACCTCGTACGTGACATAGGTACCTCGGGTTCAACAACATCGAGCGAGTGACTACCGACCACGAGATACCTGGGCTCACGACACTGTACGTTGCCGTGCCTAGTTACGCGCACATGACTTGCTTTGCCGTCTCATGCGGTAGCAACGTGCGACATCTGACTGTATGTGATGTGTCGTAGACGCATCGAAACCAACAAAATTAAGACCTTCACTGCCGTCTACCCCAATCTCACGGAACTGTAAGTCAGCGCTCATTCCTGCCCGAT
>JAADWX010000188.1:0-34528 GCA_023336405.1 Globisporangium echinulatum | reverse complement strand
CGACGCGCGGCGCTGCGCACTTCCCACCATTGCTGCTGAGTGTCGCTGCCACAAATGGCCAGCAGTCTGTCATGCAGTGGCTCCTCGACCATTCAGATGTCGTCGATGACGTGTCGGACGCGATGGAAGCTGCTGTTACAGTGCATCAGCATGACAGTCTCGAGTGGCTCCATGGCAACTACAAACACGGCGAACTATGTCTCGAGACGCTGCAGTGCATGGCAGCTGCGGATGAAGCGAAGCGCGAGCTTGTAGTGACACTTGTGATGCGCTTCCCAGAGCGCTATAGCCAGTACGTTGTCGAGTGCCAAGACCCGTACAGCAGTGACCTGAACGATGAAATGCGCATCGTGCAACGCTACCCGCAGCGTCCGGACCGACGCGCTGTCAACAGCACGCGCAGGAATACATCCAGCAGAACGTAGAGCGAGCGCTATGCGTAGTAGTAGTAGTAGTAGTAGCAGTGCGACCGAGTCGCTTGCTCCGAGACGACGCGCGCGCTGCTGCCCGTGGGTGACTGCAAGAGCGCGCAAAACGAAAACGATCTCGTCATTCTACTCAGCGTAGCTCCCGACGTGTCAATGAACGCGTGACGAGTGACGGACACACTGGCACCTCGACCTGCAACTGCGACGTCGCTGCCAATCGAGATCCAGTAGCGCCACAGCTCATTGGGACCAACAGCACAGCAGTCGACAGCGTCGCTTAACGGGCGACGCACGAGACAAATGGATCGCGTTGTGCTGACTGACACGATGAGCACGCACGAGCAGCTCACACACGCACGAGCAGCTCACAAACTCCTTCGCCAGACAGAGCATGATGCAATACAGTGTGTAGTGTGTGCTGTGTGTATCGTCATGCAGTCACTGCCTACTCGCGGGAAGCTAAACGCTAGCGCACTGTCTTGAGGCAGACGCGCCAGCGCATCCGTACGTCGTTCTCTAGGGCATCTTGAAGCTCTGGGTCTGCTGATACTTTTGGTACTTGCTCGTGAGTTCCCAGCCAAGACCAGCAAACACAACTGCGACACCGAGCCACGACATTGCGCTCAGTTCGTGGCCGTACCAGAGCACCGAGAAGAGGATCGTGAAGAACTTGCGCGTCGTCGTGATCGTCGTGCATGTGAGTGCCGAGAACTGCTGAATCGTAAAGTAGATAAAGTTCTGGCCTAACGCCGAGCAGATCGAGAAGTAGAAGACCGAGTTGAGGATCGCGGGGTTCGCAACACAGAACGTGAAGCCCGCGAGCGCTTGGCCGGTCACGAGCGCACCGACGCCGGTGTACAGCACGGCCCAGAGGTTCGTGTAGAACATCTGCTGGTGCACCGACGGCCGCAGTGTCTGCGCAATCTCCTCCTGCTTTGGACCCGAGACGCCGTCGAGCGTAAGCGACAGAAACAGCAGCACGAGGCCGTACGTGCTGTTCTCTTGCGCCGCGTGCTTCGTCGACGCTTTGCCGAGCTGGAAGACTGCGATGCCGACTGTGATGAGCACGACGCAGACGTACTCGCGCACGCTGTACTTCTTGCGCCGAATGAGCACGCCCATGAGCATCACGGGGATCATCTTGCATGACTTGCCGAGCGCCTGCGTCGGGTAGCTCACGTGCTTGAGCGCTTCGTTGCTGCAGAGCATTGCGCCGAGGTACGCAAACGACGTGAACGCAAACGGCTGGAGCGGCATGCGCGGACGCCGCGGCTTCCACACGAGCGTCGCTGTCGGTGTGTACGCAAGTGGATCGTTAGGGAGGTTGACCCATGCATTCGTAGCGACATGCAGGTGTATACACGTGCTCCTACGTACATACATACACATGACGCACCTGCGTATGCGACTGCGGCGTTTGTGACGCACTGCACAAAGAGCATAAATAGTGTCGCGGTGAACTTGTCGCCCGTCGGCGAGCGGTACGTGAAGCTGTGCATGCCCGCACGTACACACGTGTGAGTGAGCGTGATCGTGTCGCGTCATACGTGCAGTTTGCAGACACGTGTGTGTCATTCGAGCAAGCATGTGACGTACATTTTCTCCTGGAAGATGCCATACGAGAGGTAGCAGACGTAGATGCCAGCGATGCACACGCCGAGGTTGACGAGACTCGCGTCGCGGCTGCTGCCGGTGTGGAGCACCATCGCTGTTGCTGTTGTCTCGTGTGCTGCGGAGCGTCAAGTGAGCGATAGCTTCGTGGAGACTTGCAAAGTGCTGCTGGTTGAGAGCAATGAGCGTGAGCACGCGCGAGCCAAAAAGACGCCAAGAGCCACCACGTGTCCAGCGCGATGGATTGTGGGGCGATTTGACAAGCCCAAGACGGCATTCGCCGAATGTTGTAGTACAATTCCTCATTAATGACTACGATAGTAGGGAAGAGTAGGAATGAAATCTCAAACAAAAGGAAAGTGTGGTAGATATCCGTGGTAGCAATCAGCGCTTTCTCATTTTCCCATACATCATATGCTATTTGTATACACAATGCGAAAGATCCACAATGCAACAGATCCTGACATCCCTATCTCACAGCTTGCGGTGCACCAGTCGACACATCGCTGCACCCAAAATGGTGTCACTGCGCTCGATCACTGATGCAACTATCTGCTTCGAGCAACAAGTCGCTGCATTTGGTCTGGAGGCGGTTGTTGCTTGCTGTTCACAAAAACCTCTTTCTGCTTACCAAATTCCTCCACTTTTATCCTCCGCCACTTGTAATAGACGCTACCTTTTAGCCATAAATGTGCGTCAAATTGACAACAGTTGTCATCGCCACATGTAACACAGACCAAGCAGGACGCTTCGCGGACAATTAATACTGTGTAGTGATCTCAAATGTGTTAATTGGGTGGTTGCGTCTTTGTAGGCGGCAACAGTCGCCGTCCCATTAAATCGTCGTCCTGCTGCCAGAACGTCGATGCGAGTGGAAAAATGCGCGGTGGCTGTTGTCGTATGGCAGCTACAGCCTCGTCCATATTGCGGTAGTTGTGGCGACTGAGGTCAATATGGATGAATATTATCGTTTATCGGACATCACTTGCTTTTAGTGTTGGCATTTGCAGCCAATCGCTGATTTTTGCGCATATATTGCCAATTGATTGATATACATTGCATGAATTTCGGCCAATTGAAAATGTTATGGTTAGGTGCGTACGGAGAACCAACGATTCGGACGTATTTTGTCGGAATAGTGTTCCTGATATGTGTATGCCCATTCAAAAAGTAAGTCAATGCCATATCACTTGCATATTTACACTCTTTCGGTCATGGGTCTTGACGCATTGCAGCCAGGAAACACGCAGCGCGCCCGAGCTACGGCTGTGAAGGCGTTCGCCAAGTTCTTGGCGGCGGAAAACGCCACACAAGAGCATGTGTGCAAGTGTATCGGGAATGACGTGAGTGGGCGTGTGTTTGTGTCTGTACTGGAAAAGTTTGGAATGTACATTACGTTCAATGAAGGCAAGGCTGGCAAGCTGCTTGCACGTCATACGTGCATGCAGTACTACCGCCAGGCCAAGCATTGGCTGCTGGACATGTTTCCCCAACACCGCATGACGCTCGAGGCAAAGCTTCTCAAGATGGGTCGCACGCTCGAAAGCTTCTGCATCAAGCGTGAGGGTGGCGGCATGGTCAAGAAGGCTGCCGCTTTTACGAAGAGTGACGTTCGTCGAATGACGGTGTATTTGTATTTAAATGCAAGTATGTCAAGTGATTACCAAGATGCGTGTCTTCTTTACTTGCTCCGGTACATGTTTGGCCGCGCATCCGATGTAACGCATGTGCGCAAGCAAAATGTGTCTGTGGAAGCAGGCAACGTGTTCTTTGTTCGCTTTATACGTATGAAAACGAGTGAGGGGCAAGGACTTTCTCTCTATCCAGACGTAGACTACGCTACATGTCCACTTCTGTCTATCGCTGTCGCCTTGGCGACGCAAGCCACGCCGTCGGCCGACCTGGTCGGCAACCTACCCACGCAGTCAGCACCAACGCAAGTGGCACTCGGCGACGAACCGCAGCTGCTTGAGCTGCTGGATAATACTCAATTCGAACAGTCCCTCACATAAATTCTACATGCAGCTGTCAATGCGGCTCGCGGGTACATGTGTATCGTTTGCTCACTGTCGCACATGGTTATCAATATACGTATATAGTGAAACGCATACGATGTACCATCAAACTTGTTGCTGTATTTTGTTGGTTCGATCGACCTGGCTGAGCTAATGACGTGCAAGAGCGGCGCGCGGCGCGCGGTCGGCGCGTGGCAGTGTGGGCGGCAGCGCGGTTGTGCGGGCGGCGCTTGGCAGTGCGGGCGGCAGCGCGGTTGTGCGGGCGGCGCGTGGCAGTGCTGGGTGCAGTGCTGGTGGCAGCTTGTGATGAGGGGGCCGTTGCTATACTCTACAGTTGTTGGGTGACATTGTTTCTAAAATTCTGTGTGCTTTTTCGCACTTCAGATAACTAATTACTAAAACAACCATGCTGTTTGAGCAATAATGATATATGGCAGCAGGTCGTAATCGCAGTCAGAACGTTGGATATTTTATGGTAAGGGCAATTGCAATATTACTCAGCAAGTTGTATTTACTCGTGCACAGAATTTCCTCACGCACAAAAAAAAACAAGCCGAGCAAGCAGATTCGGGTAATTTGGTGTATAAACCTCGTTCTGCGTACCAATTTGTGGTACTTAAATCTTCCACCACTTGTAAAAGACGCTTGTTTGGTCGCCAATCATCGCAAAATTAACAAATTTATCATCGCCGCATTTACAACACATACCGAGCAGGCAGTTTCTGGGGCATTTGGTGTTATTTCGCGATCTCAAGTGTGTTGATTTTCGCCGCTGCGTGGACGACAATATAAAGTGGCACCGACCTCGAGAAATGTTCCTCGAATTCGGTACACGACGACCACGTCCGTTGCCACAGAGTCAAACAGAATGGGAGCGTCCGAAACGCTGACGCTGGCCGAATGGAGTGCTTTACACGCTCTGTTATGCAACGACGGGTATGTGTGAAGCGCGACTACTTTTCGCGTCCACGCTGTTCGGAGCAAAGTCGTCGACTGCGTCAACTCGCTTAGCCTGTTCGCAGATGCGCATGTAGAGCTCGAGCATCGAATGTGGTGGGCCACCGCGTCTTGTTCTGCTTTATCGATCGGAATTGAGTTAGCTTCGCGAGCTCCGCTAAGTAAGTGCAGAGTCGAAGCTAACCCATCAAATGGATTACTATACTCAAATTCGGTCCGTAGTTGGTAAGAAAAAAACGATGGCTTGCACAATCCAAGGAGGTCCGGACTTCAATGGACTAGACTGTTTTGTCGAGCAGTTGTCGTACTTTGCTGAACAGCTGGATGTGTGAGATGGCATCCTGGCTATCGTCGTCGAGCAGGGACACCGCGAAACAGACCTCCTTGCGCGTATTCTCGATCGTGTTGACAGCAAAGAGCGACGTAGTGCGTTGAGGCGTGCGACAAACCATCGAACGCGAGTTTCGCTCCTCTCGCTTATGACCTCTCACAGCTACAGCACGTATACAGTGCATCATCGTCTTATACGACACAGGTCGACACCTAACCATAGAGCGCGTCATCATCTCGTTGTCCACTTCACTCACATACAAATTCCCCTCAACAACTCATCGCATCCTGTGATAACGGTGGTTCGTTTAATTTGAGCGATGCGTTTACCCACGGATAGCAGACAGTGACGCCGCATGTTGCTGCTGAAATTGTCGCGGTGGGCTTCTAAATAGTAAGGAGGTTTGTGTAGCCGATGCCAACTCGATGCTTGCGCTCTTGTCCACACGCATTGCAGCTGTTTACGGCGTCACCGATGTTATCGTCCATGTAGGCACAGATCGCTTTGTCAGGAATCATTGTAAACAGAAATGATATCTGGACATGTGTTATGGGTCAATGTGGCATTGAATGTGTGTGACCTTTATTCAATATCACGCATTCCGATAATACAGTATAGTGTATTGACGATTGATATTATTGTTTCTCCATAAAACTATACCGCATAGTGTTTTCGTTTCTACCGTGCAATCTGATTTTACAATATTTGTGATTTATATCGGGAACACTGTAATACGAGTCAGATGATTTGTTAATCGGTCGTTAATGGGTCCTATGGCACAGGATGGATGTGACAGATATTGCGATCGACGATTAAACGGGTTATACACCCCTCGCCAAAAGAATAAGAACGTTGCATACAAAAATCAATATTATTTTGGCAAAAACGATTGGACGCCTCAACAAGCAAATAAAGGAACATCGAACAACGCTCAACAATGCAAAGCATAAACGACACACAACACGTTTGCGAAGATGGCGGCCAAGCACTTGGCGAAGATTAAGAAGGCCAAGATGAGAGGCATGTCAACGGCAGGTATGAGTGTGTCCGCGACAGCACGGCACATGAAACAGTCGAAGAGTGCGGTGTGGCGCGCACTGCATACGCAGCCACAAACGATCGAGACACGAGGACGTCAAGCAGCTCTCGATGATCAAGCCACACGCCGTATTCTACGTGACGCAAGCGTGCGCTGAGTGCCAGCATCGCGTTTGCTTGAAGACAACAACTTGTCGTGCTCTATACGAACGGTACAGCGAGTGCTGCAGCGCCCTGACTGGCTCGCGTACGACAAGTTGGCGTCGCGGCTGCCGCTCACACCAAAGCACAAGGTCGCACGGATTGAGTGGTGTGAGTCGAGACTCAGTGATCGTCGCTTCAACTCGCTTTGGGGAAGCGTTGTTTGCAGCGACGAGAAGCGTTGGAGACTTGACGGCCCGGACGGTCGTCGCATGTGGCAGGACGCTCGTCAGCCGGCGAGGACGGTGGTGCGATGGGAGGTGGAGGAGTGATGGTTTGGGGCGCGTTCTCAAGAAAAGGCACGAGCCGCATCGCCTTTTCGGACGGCAATCAACGCGCCGCGTACTATATCAACACGCTCAAGCGGTACCTTTTTCCGTTTGCCACTTCCATGCACCCAGTGGGGTACGTCTTCTTGCAGGACAACGCAGCCATCCACACCGCGCGAGTGACGAAAGACTACATCTACGCTGCGAAGCTCAGATCTAAACCCGATCGAGAACGTGTGGGGAGTATTGTCAGAGCGAGTCTATAAGATGGTAGGCAATATTGCACCAGAGACAATCTGAAAGTTGCTATTGAGCGCGAATGGAATGCGCTAGTTGTAGCTCTTCTTGAGTTGGTGGTTGACTCGATGCCAACAAGGTGCTTCTTAGTGGGCAAGGCAAAAGCCGAGACGTGCTTCTTTTAATCTCACGAATTAATATTGATTTTTGTATGCGGTGATCGTTCTTGTTTTTTGTCGCGATGTATTGTCAGCGTTTTTTTAGTGTGCCGCATCTAAAACGAATCTCGACAATCTAAAAGCATCATCAAAAGCGCCCTGTCAAGGCGAATCGAATGGTTCGATTTGCAAGTCGAAATTCCTGAATTTGAACTTTCTATAATGATTTTTATGTTGTTCTTGTTTTTTTGGCGAGATGTTTAGACCTACCTAACAGTACTGACTGCCTCACGTAGCAGGACAGCTTGGCTTATTTCTTAACATGTACAAGTAGTACAAGACACGGTTTTATCAACATCTAAAACTCCTATCAACAACAACAATTCCTCAGGCAGATCAACAAAACTACTGCGATGGACATCAATGCCGCACTCATGCAGCGCAACAAGCTGTTGTCGCCACCAGCAAAGCGCAAACGCACACCTACTACCACACCTGCTCGCTCGAGCGCAGCGCCACGACAATCCAGTCTGGCGTGCGCTGCGACTTCAGACTTCTTTTCGTCGCCATCGTCGTCACTGAAGCAGCAGCGAAGCGGCGATGGCTCCACAATACTCGACGACAGCTCTTCGCACTCATCAGACGCTACTACCACATTCAAGAAGCCACGCGTCTCATTGCGAGCACCGCTACACTCGAATGGTGCAACGGGTAGCAATGATAACAGTCGCGCACCGCTAACACGCTCGCCTGCAAAGGCAAATGCTGCACCGACACTGCAGCAGTCGTACATTGACGTCGGCCAGAAGAGCTTTGGCGCTCACACGACTTGTCGTGCATGTGGACTGCTGTACACGATCGGGGAACAGGCAAGTCAGTGGCGATCTTGTTGATACTACATTGCCTTCTGCTGACGTCAGATGCTGAATGCGCCGCGCACGCCACACAGGAGGACGAGAAGGAGCACCGGCGGTTCTGCAAGGTCGCCCAGAAGGGCCTCACGATCGCGCGGTGGAAGAACGAGCGGCTCGTATGCGCATTCGCCGACGAGAACTGTACGTCATTGTGTGCTGGCTTATGCGTCCATCGCATCTGGTACAGCGCCAGTGCTGACGCTCGATTGGACACACGGTCCTGCCTGCAGGTCGCATCATTGAGATCCGCCACGGCGACCCGCCAGCGCACATCAAGAAGCTGCTCGAGATCAAGCAGCTGCTCGACGATGCACTTGGCGCTGTCGACAACGATGCGTTCCTGCAGCGCAGTGCGTTCGTGTTTGTGCACGACAAGCAGATCGTCGGCTGCGCGACAGCTGAGCGCGTCGCCAAAGCGTTTGCGCTTGACGTGCGCGTACCAACTGCTGGTATCAGTATCACTGCTACTGATACCACAAACACAACCGACGCTACCTGTGCACGAGAGGCGTCGTCGTCGCCGGCAGCACCGCCAATCGCCGCACTGACCGATGCGTTCACTGCATCGAGCAGCAGCCCACGTGCTGTGCTCGCAGGCGTCTGCCAGCTCTGGGTCCATCCCGCGTGGCGTCACAAGCACATCGCGACGCGACTCGTCGACAGTTTGCGTGCGAAGCTCATTTACGGCCATCACGTCGCCAAGCACGAGCTCGCATTCGCGCAGCCGACAGCAGACGGACGCGCGTTTGCAGAGCAGTACGTCGCGCCATCGCCCGTGCTCGTGTACGACAGCGCGTCAGCAGTGAGTCGCGCGAATGGCGCTGCGTGAGGCGGGTGTGAGCGCCATATGGCTACTGTATACATGACGCCGTGCGAGTGTACCAACAGCATCTGATAGACTGGAACGAATGACAAACGACGCATATTCATCTGATTGTTCACTTCGTCTGAGGTGCTACGTAAGGTCTATATGCGTGTCTGCTACTGGAACTCGACTTCGCCGCTCGACTGCAGCCGGTTGAGCGCCGTCTTCTTTGCATCGCGCTTGGCGCGGCGCTCGAGCTGTGCTTTCTCGCGGTTCGCTTTCTGCTGCGCCTTGTCGACGACGCGGCCCTTGCGCGGCTTGCGGTCGTCGTCCGAGAGGCCGTCGAACGCCGCGCCCATGTCGACGCGCTCGCGCTTCTTTGCTGGTGGTGGTGGCTGCATCGAACGCTCCGACTGCTGAGCCGCTGGTTCGCTGCCGTCGTGCTCGACAGCAACGCGGTTCTTCCGCTTCTGGCGCTGCAGTGCCGCCTTGTTGTTCTTCGCCGCGCGCTTGGCGAACCGATCGTTCGCGCTCGGTCGGGCCTTTGGCTGTTGCGGCTTGTCAACTGCTTGACCGTCGCCATACTTGCTTGGACCGTTCTGCTGGAGCGCGCGCTCCTGGATGCGCTTTGCTGCGGGGTGCAGTGGCTTGTCGACTTGCGCCTTGGTCGGATCAAAGCGCGGCCGTTTCTCAAACGTTTTAGTTGTCGTTGGTTTGCGCTCGTCATCGCCAGTTGCAGACTCGCGCGGTCGCTTGACCGTTGGCGTCACTGCAGGCGCCACAGCGACTGCTGCCGACTGTTGAAGTGTCGGCTCACGCTTCACAGCCACAGTAGGCTCGCGCTTCATAGTCGCTGCTGGCTCGCGATTCATAGTCCTTGTAGGGTCCCGCTTTACGACTAGCTCCCGTTTCATGGTCGACTCGCGCTTCACAACTGGCGCCACAGCCGCTTTCTTCGCTGCTGGTGCCATCGGTTCGTCTGCGTCGCTCGCAGCATCGTCATCGTCATCGTCGTGACTGTCGACGCGGCTGCGCTTCGTCCCAGCACCGTCGGCCTGCGTCACGACCTCAAACGCGCCGCGCTTCGCTGCGGTCGCCACCGTCTTCGCAACGACAACAGGCTGGTCGTTTGCCATCTCTGGGACCTTCTCGTGCAGGAACAGACACTTCTTGCCGCGATGGCACTTGCCCTTCTGGAACGCGTAGCACACTCGCGGCTTCGGCGTTGCGCCAGTCGACGTCGCAGTAGCACCAGTGGCCGTGTCTGCGGTCGTCGCTGGCTGTGCACCGACAGTCGTCACCGTCGTCGTTGTCGTTGTTGCTGCTGCTGTAGCGTCACTACTACCAGCTGCTGCGTCTGCTGCACTCGCGATCTTGTGGCTGAAGATGCACTTGTCGCCGCGCTTGCACTCGCCGGTTTGCATGAACTCAAAGCACGAGCCAAACTCGCCGTTCTTCGTCTCGTGCGAGAACGGACACTGGTCGCCCTTCGTGCACTTGCCCTTACGCAGCAGCCAGCACGGACGACTGGCAGCGTCCAGCGCAGTCTCGTCCTTGGCTTTCTCGGCCTGGAACTTGTCCTTTGGCACGAGCTGTCGCACGTTCAGCGTCCGACCATCGACGACTTTCTTGTTCATGCCCTGGATCGCTGCGCGCATTGCTGCACCAGCCGTGAACGTCACGAACCCAAAGCCGCGCGGTTGTTTGTTGTTCACATCGAGCACGACCTTGGCTTCTGCCACCGTGCCAAAGACACTGAAGAGATCCGAGAGCCCTGAGTCGTCCATGGTCTTTGGGATGCCCACAACAATGATCTTCTGGCTGTCGTTGTCACGCATAGCTGCTGTCTATTTTCTAGTGAATGTAAGTATGTATGTGTGTGGACGCCGTGTCGTAGTGTGGCGTGATGAGTCTGCTGTTAGTCGTGTGGCGCGCTACGTCGTAGCGGCTGCGATGTACTGCTGCTTGTGACTGCCGATCAATTCTAGTGCTGATGTGTTCGAAGCGATGCGAGTCGAGCGTGCTGACCAATGCTCAATCGCGACCACACCAGCGTCACACAAAAGGAACCAATGCTGCATTCGCGATTAATGTGCAAATATAAAAATGACGTAGAATGGCAGATATATTGAAAAGCAATAGTACTAGTAAATATCATTTATTCTATATCGTTCTTCATAATTCACACGCTTTATTAAACGGTAAATTAATTAATGTCGAATTTTCAGCAGCCACTCAGCCCCTGTCCGCTGAAGGTCTGTGACAGCTCATCGTCAAATACTGTCCCTTCGGCAGCCACTCAGCCCAGTTTGTGCACTCGACTTCGGTCTTTGAGTATTCAAACACGGACTGCAAACTCATCAACCTGTGGTCATGACATCAAGTGGAACCGATAACACCAGGGTAGCTAGACCTCCACCTTCAGTGTAACCCAACATCGCTCCTATGCTGTCAAAACGGTGGTAGTTAGCTTACCGCAGATTTGCTTGGATTCCATAGCAAATAACGTGTTCGATATAAATATAGGCACCAAACATTCACAGTGCGGCAGTGTTACGCTTAGGCTATAGCTTGAGTTATGGGCATCACAACGCAAACGTCGCATCAGTTTTTGCGGGTGGGCTGATTTGCCAGTCGTTACCACAGTTAAGTCAATGAATGATTAGCAGCAAGTGAACAAGATGGTAAGCACACATTCAAAAGCTTGTACATATAATTCTTAATTCACTTATTTTAATTACAGAATTAAATCGACCAGAACGCTCGAACGGCCATCCGTTTGAGCCACTTAGTAATACAATGTGTTTTTTGGTGACATTGATGTAGGCTGCAAACATTCGTAATAGTTAGGTTTAACAGCATGTCGATTACGTCCGCTTATTACGATTGACATCACAAATACGATTTTTTTCGATTGCCTGTACAGCAACGTAACGCGTTTTATATAGCTGTAATTTCGAAACTCATAGCTACTCCAGCATTTACCTGGTACTTCATAAATGCTACTGTATTCATTCAATGCGTTCCGTTCACCAAATATACCGATTGTCGCGACATAGTTCATTGCACATAACACTAGCAGTCAGCTGGTCCCTCATGCGCCAAATAAAGCAGCAAATAGTTGCATTTGTAAACGTGGTGTCGCACGAGACAGTTTTTCGATCCGCACTGACTTACGTTATTGATCATATTGTAAAGAAATAAAATTCTGCAGGTACTGTCATGCAGGTAGTTAAGAATTATGCGGCGCGGATTTCGACCCCTAACGGTCACTGTGGTTAACAAACTCACCGCAGACGAGGACTAGGTATCAAATTAAACTCCGCAATATTTAAAATGGCAATCTCTTCACTTTTAGCATGAACTATCGCACGAACATGTCGGTGATTCGAATTAAACGGTCCTGTTGTAATTTCGAAATTGCGGACGCGAATACAACATCGTAGAATGTTCCCCCTTCCTGATATGTGTTAGTCCATTGTAATATTGCCTCAATTTTTGTGATTTGGCAACGTTATTCTGTGTTTCTTACCTTTATTAGTGGTCCCCATTTTCTAACCTTCTGCTGGTGATGCATCGTGGTGCTGTATTCTTCGATCGTTCCTGTTGTAATTATTTGCTGCGCTCATATATAGTACTTAAACTATCATAACATGTGCCTTATATGTTGCGCACATCTCTGCAACATATAGAAGAGACTGATAGAAACGCTACGATGTATACAGACGTATACTCGCGCTCTCGTCGTTGTTCTTCCTATGTCGCTGATGTAACGGCTGAGGACGACAGTTAAAAGGCAACATTAGTAGTCCGTGCGATTGCAAAACAATATATGTTTGAGTTGCTGCTCTAATTGCGATATCACGGCCCCCTGCTCCTCATGTAAGATGAATAACAGCTCACTGACTAAAGTGCGGATGTGATCGACATACAGCCCTAAGTACGTACATTGAGAACAAATTAGTAATAAAAATATACCATCGTCATGTAGAAACGAAGAGGCACAACCTGTTACATCAGTGATAGTCGCACAAGCGCTAGAATATCGATCATTTTCCATTCTTCAACACTCTTTACCTTGATTCGCAATATATATAGGCACTCGTAAATCTTATGAAATACCAACAGCGATAAACTGGCGATACCGCATCAGATAGTAATCCAAAACGGTTTCCCCATTCTCGGCTACACTGACTATACACTCTGGAGTATGTAGTACATGCTGCAGTGCATGCAACGACGCACTATTTGAGCGCAAGTGGTTTGTTTCACCGATGAAGGCCTGTGACAGCTCACTGTCGACCCTTTGGCCAATATGTGCTCTCGAATATTTGACTTACGGTTTGATTTTTAATCACGGCTAGAGCTCCACTTTCAGTGTAACCCAAGATCTCTTCTGTGCTGTCAAAATTGTGCTAATTAACTTAGCAAAAAACGTGTTCGATACAGATACACAGTGCGACAGTGTTACGCATAACATGTAGCTTGAGTCATGGGCATCACAAAGCGATCGGCACACAGCCGCCTTGATCGTCGTCGTAATGCTACTCACAATCAGCAAAGATTCACTGAACGAGGTGGAGATCCATTATCGTGCTTGAAAGTTGTACGCGCATTCTATGCGCAATGCCCGCACTCAGTTTAACGGGTAAAGTGGTTCGCCAGTCACTCTGTCGAGCCGCGTACCATCCGCTCTCAGGTTTAGTTGGTGGACTGGACTGCCAGTCATTACCGTAATAAAGTCTGTGAATGACGAGCTGAAAGTCAGCAAGTAGGTAGGTGCATATCTACGAGCATGTACGGATGGTTTTCCCTCCATCCGCATTTTTAATGGTGGAAAACTTATACGCCCTGATAGTTATGACCATGACCTAGCTTTGCGTGTGCGTCGTTGTTGCTAGCTCCTACAAGCAAGTAGGTGCATATCCATGAGCTTGTTCAGATGGTTCTCGCTCCAAACATGACCTTGCTGTACGTGTGAGTCATCGTTGCTTGCTCGAAGGGTAGGCCCGTTTGAGTCGCTAAGTAATGCTTGTGTAGGCAATTTTATCTGCAAAAGATTTCTAATCGATTGTATTAAGAGGTTAGATAAAAATGCAAACTTTCAACTTTTTCTCAATTTACGTCAGATTGTTGTGAATTTATCACTAACTACGATGTCTTCGATTGCCTGTGCAGCAACGTAGCACATTTTATGTCGCTGTATTTTCCCAGCTCATGGTTCCTTCATTTATTTCTGGTGCTGATGTGTTCCATTCACCATATTTACCGATGAGATAGTTCATTGCGCATATCACTAGAATTCAACCGGTCCGTGGTGTGCAAAGTCAGCAGCAAATAGTTGCATTTGTAAATTGTGGTGTTACAAGACCGACTCTCGATCCGCAGTGGATTACGATATTGGTCATTGTGTTTGCTGTCATGAAGGCAGTTTAAATATGGTGAGGCGTAAATATCGAGCACAAAATTGTCACTTCGATTGACGATGACGTCCTGGACGAGGAAAGGGTATTATTGATAATCTGCTCAACACAAATTAATTAAGATGGCGAACTCTTTACTATTAGCATGGACTTTTGAACGTACATGATGGTGATTCGAATTCAACGATCCTGTTGTAATTGCGAAATTTAAATTGTTAGTTAGTCAAACAAAACACCCTGTAATATTAGTCTTTCTTATTCATTCGCAGTAAGTCTGAGTTGTTCGATATTGGTCATTTTCGTACTTAGGATCGAAACATTCGTAGTCAAAGTCAAACCCTAGGTCAATACAAAGTCACGTCAAATTGCGGCTGAGGGAAAAGACGATACTGGTATGTACGGATTAGTGTATACAAATCAAAGTCAAATCGTCGCTTAAGAATTACACTTGATATCAGTAGTGTGATAGTGGATGACAACAGAAAAACCGTCACTTTCCGATGCAGTGTTTTCACACCTGTGCAATTTTCCTGGTTGTTGTATGTCGAAAATGCTGAAATGTATTTTTCTTTTCATTGCAGAACTCATATATATTCCTTTTTTGGGCGAATGGGCAACCTTATTGAGCAAATGGGCACATGAAAAATGATACAATATATCGACAATATTACAATAGAACAAAGCAAAAAGAAGCGTCCGATTCTCGCAGCTGTCCCCCCAGTCCCAGAACCAAGTCTTCAACGCCATTCGCTTGAAGCAATCCAGCGAGCAAGCACGAGCTTCTCGCCATTGACGCAGTCACAACGACGACACCAAAGCGCAATACGACGCCCAGCAGCCGACGCGCGACTGCCCGTGACGACTCGGATTCGGACACAGACAACGCTGCCACCATGTACCAAGCCGTGAGCGAGACAGAGCCGATGCTCGCCAGTGCGCGCAGCCCAGCAGGCGGCAAGCACATCGACGGCGTCGGTTCTGGCTCGGTGCGCAGCATGCGCCTCGAAGCACCGGCGCCGCGCTGCAACGACTGGCTCTTCGCCGTGCTCTTTCTCGTGAACGTCGGCGCGATCAGCGTCTTTGCGTTCGTCAAGGGCGTGCCCGTGCTCAAAGAGAGCGTCAAGCAGAACGCACGCGGCAATGCGATGGGCGCCGACGACGCGTCGCCCGACATGATCCACGTGTTTGCGATCGCTGCGTCGCTCGTCGGTGCTGCGGTCGTGCTGTCGCTCCTGTGGATGCAATTTCTTATGGCGTACGCAACGTCGATGATCCGCATTGCGCTCTGGTTCAACGTTGGGCTAACGGTCGTGTTTGCGCTCACGACGTTCGCCGTGAGTCCGCTCATGGCGTGTCTGTTCCTGCTCATGGCCGGCCTGAACGTCTGGTACATCTTTGCCGTGCAGGACCGCATTGGCTTTGCGTCAGCAAACTTGAAAGCTGCGTGCGCCGCCGTGTCGCAGCACACGTCGATCTTCTTTGTCGCGTTCCTGCTGCTTGTGAAGCAGACGATCTGGCTCGTGCTCTGGTCGCTCAGCGCTGTTGGCGTCTACGACATGCTCAAAGACGCGGATCCGGGCTGCGAGCAGCTGAATGCGAATGGCCGTCCCGAGCGCCTTTGCGGCGGCACGGGCGGCGGCTTTGTGCTGTTCTTTATGCTCGTGAGCGTCTACTGGGGCCAGCAAGTGCTCCAGAACGTGCTCACGTGCACGACTGCTGGCGTCGTCGCGTCCTGGTGGTACGCGCCAACAGCGAAGAATGCGACACGCGGCGCGCTCTACCGGTCGCTCACGTCGTCGTTTGGGTCGATCTGCTTTGGGTCGCTCATTGTCGCCGTGCTCCAAGCGCTCCGCACGGTGCGTCTGCCGTCTTTCAGTGCTCTGTAGTGCTCGATATTGGCTATATAGACACTGTCATGAACGGACTGACGGACTAATTTGACTTGATGTGTGTATGCAGATGGCGTCGATCCTCAAAGAAAAGGCACGCGAAGACGACAATGGCGCGCTCGCGTGCGTTGCGTGCCTCGCCGAGTGCATCTTGAACTGCCTCGAGAGCATCATGGAGTACATCAACCAGTGGGCGTACGTGTACGTTGGGATCTACGGTTACGACTTTCGCACGAGCGGCAAAGCCGTGATGGACCTCTTTACGAACCGCGGTTGGACTGCGGTCATCAACGACGACCTCACGTCGAGCGCGCTCACGCTCGGCGCATTCGGCGTCGGCGTTGTGACGTGCGTGCTCGGGCTGCTCGTTGCAAAGTTCAGCCCTGCTGCGTGGTTTGTCGCGTTTGGGTCGTCGACGTCGGCCTACGGTACGTGTCTGGATACGTGTGTATACTCTACGCTGTGACGATCGATGCTGACTGTGTTGACGTGTATGTCTCAATACCTCTCGCCCGATGGCAGCTGTGCTTGGCGTGATTGGCTTCATTGCTGGCATGAGCATGGCGATGATCCTCGCGAACGTTGTGATCACGGCGCTCCACACGGTGTTTGTCTGCTTTGCCGAGGTGCGTACACTGACCTGTTGTAGACATCGAACGCAGTGTCGACGACGACAGAGACGGTTAGGTTAGCTGGACACGTACGAACTCCCTTGTTGTGGCTTGTGTGTGTGTGTGTGTGGATATTGTCTATAGGACCCGATTGCGTTCAGCCGCAACCACCCGCGCGAGTACGAGGACCTCGTTGGCGGCTGGCGCAAGTTCCACGGCGACGAGCTCGTCTCGGCGTACGGCACAGCCGTGTAACACGCACACAGCATTGTTGCGACGAGCGACAGCGCTTGCTGGTGCGACGACCCGATTCGCGTCGCTTCTATCCCCCATGCATGTCCATCTACTGCCACGTCGTGCTCAGCGCGTCTATCGAGCGACTGTGGTGCTACTGCAGCTACCGATAGTCACGCGATAGACTAGCGCACTACTTGACGCACGCCTTGCGAGTGGCACGCGTTTGCTGAGAGCTTAAGAGTGAGAAGTAAGTGATAGCGACTGCGCTCAGCAACCGACGACTCCACACAGCAGTTCTTCGCTTTGTGTTGTGTCCGACTGACTAATCGCTAGTGTGTGCACTGGATTGGCCTGGCAAGATGTTGAAAGTGGACGTGGACGACGTGAAGTTGTTGTTTAGTTGGTACTACTACTGATACACGCACACAACACACTGCGACGCTCGCTAACGCAGTTGCAGTACTTGGCGAGCGCGTCAGGGCGGAAGGCCGAGCGCGACTGGCACGTCAACGTGAATGCGTAAGCGGAAGCTGAACGCTTGGAGCAGAAGGTGGAACTCAAAGAGTCGGGGGATGCAAGGCACTGCGCGCTGTCGTTCGCGCGCAGTCGCGTGGTGCCGAGACGATAGATACGTGATGTGGGTTGAGGACGAGACGCGACCTCATGCAGATGGCGCACTCGTCAGAGTCGAAACCGGCGGCAGTGCTGGTAGTGCTGGAGCAGGCGCTGGTGCTGCTTGTGTTGCTTGTGTAGCACTACCATTCACTTTCGCCTGCGACTGGAAGCACGACGCACTTGCACTCGTGAGCGCAACGGCGACGTTGAGGCCGCAGCGCTGCGAGAGCATGCGCGAGTGGAGGCTCCACTGTTTCGTGAGGTGGTCGTATCGATGGACCGTGTCGAGGTACTCGTCCTTCTTGTTCGAGCCACCGAGACAAAAGAGGAACGAGTCGTTCAGGAAGCTGAACGCGACGTGGCCGCTGCGCGAGTCGACGAACGCGTCCATGTCGTGCCACATTGCATCGTTTGCCACATCGCTATCACTACTAACAGTGTCTCGACCAATCATCGGCACGTCGAGTCGTTCGCTCGTGTTCATGCGGATGCCGTGGCGCGACTCGCCACCGTAGACAACGATGCTGTTTGTCTTGAGCTGCGCGACAGCAGCTGGTCCATTACGCGCAAAGCGCATCGACGCAACGGCACGCCACGCGTTCGTCGCTGGGTCATACACTTCGACGCTCTTGAGGTGCTTGCGGCCGTCGTAGCCGCCGATCGCATACACGAGGCCGTCGAGCACAACGACAGCAAGGCCACTGCGGCCGACGCTCAGCGGCGCAACGTCGTCCCACGTCTGGGACTTCACGTCAAAGCGCTCGACCGACGTGAGGTGCGCGAGGCCGTTGAAGCCGCCGACGACGTAGATACAGCCGCCGACAAACGCTGCGCCCAAGTAGCTTCGGGCTCTACGCATTGGAGGCAAGAGCGTCCAGTTGTTGTGCTCGGGATCGAACCGCTCGACCGATTTGAGGTGCCGCGCGTTGCTCGTGCCGCCGAGCACATAGATCTGTTGCGCCTGCTCGCTCACGACGACGCCGCTGTACGACCGCTTCTCGAGCATGTCGGCCGCAGCGAACCACTCGTTCGCATGAAAGTCGAGGTACTCGACGCTCTGGAGCGCGCTCGGACCGTTGAAGCCGCCGATCGCAAAGATCGTCGGTGTCAGCTGCTGTTGAGGTGGTGATGTTGACTCAGTCAACTCGGACGCTATTGACAGCGTCTGCGGCGCAGATGGCAGTGTCGACCCTGACGAAGTCGATGGCTCATGTAGCTCGTACGACAATGGCAAGGGCAGTGGCAGTACGGCAGCACTTCGCGGATCGTCGACACGCACTTTGCTGTTGATCATGCCGCTCGAGCTCAGTGCCCTGTAAAGCGACAGCGACGCGACTGTCGGCTTGCAGTCGTTCGTCTCAACAGTAACGTTGTCAGCGCTTGTTGCGATGCCTTGTAGGCTGCCAAACACGCGCGTGAGTTCGATCTTGCGCGTCGTTGGGTCGTGCATGAGCCAAGAGAGCACGGCCGCGTCGTCCTGGAGCCGTCGCTTGCGCCGCAACACGACCTTCAACACGCTCAAGAGCGGCAGGTTCTTGAACGCCGCAGTGCAGTACACGTCGCTAAAGTACGTCTCGATCATCGCGCGCGCGGCGTGCGCAAGTAGTCGACACGCGGGGCGCATCTTGAGGCGATCGCAGCAGAGAAAGATGTCGACGCAGTTGTGGATACTGAGCTCGAGCATGAGCTGTTTGCAGCAGAGCTCGACGACTTCCGCCATCTCGAGCTGGTTCGCAGTGTGTAAGATCGCAAGGATCGTGTCGCCCGTGATATGGAGCTGCCCGAGGTACATGTACGTGAGGAGCTCCCGAAATGCCGGTGCGTGCACTTCGTTCAGCTCAATGCGGCTCTCGCGGCTCTCTTTCATGCCGCTCGTAAAGAGCGCGTGGAAGAATGGACTTGCAGTTGCAAGCACGACGCGGTGTGCGGCGATCACCTGCTCCTGCACGACGAGCACGACGTCCGTGAGCACGCGCGCCTCGAACAGCTCATAGAGCTTGCGGCGCTGCGCCTGCTCGGCGCCGTGTTTTGCGCTGATCACGGCCGCAAACGCTGTTGCGCTTCCACAAGCGTGCGCGTTTGCGGCCAGTGCCGCACTGTTCTCCATCGACTCCATGGGCATGTGGTAGTATGATCGCGAGGCGGTGTGGGGCATGCACCGCGTGATGGTTAACTGCACCGCTCGTTTGTGTCGCGGACGTCTTGGTGTTTGTATGTGCGACGCGTCGCCTTCAAGCGGCGCCTGGTTCTTCGGACGCAGAAACAGGGTGGTGCATGTGGAGCGCTCCACATTTTGCATTTGGCGCGCGCCACACCATGTCGCAGATTTCCGTGTATTTTGCAGCGACCTTACTTTGCAGCTCAATTGATAAGCAAGAACAACATGGAGCTGGCAGATGCGACGGCAGCGGCGGCCAAGCCAGAGGACACGCAAGTCGTGCGTCCAGAGGGACCTGCAAAAGGTGTGTGTGCATGCGCACTGTATGCACCCATTCGCTAGCTTGGTACTGGTACATGAAGCGCTCATCGCTCACTGTGGCACTCAATGATGGCTGCATCAGTGACGCTCCAGTTCGTCGCAGTCGGCAATGCGCCGCTCATGAAGCGCACCAAGTTCACAGTGACGGGCCACGACCCACTTAGTGTCGTGTACAAGTTCCTCAAGAAGCAGTTGCGGCTCAAGGACACAGACGCGCTGGTACGGCATTGACATCATTACTTTTGCCAATGACTGGTGCTGCCGTCATGAGCTGCACGACTACATACATTCATCTCCGCACTCACGACACCCATTCACTGTGTCGTGCGTGCGTCTACTGTCCATCTATCCATTGTCTCGCTATGGCAGTTTGTGTACTGCAACAGCTCGTTCGCGCCATCGCCCGACCAGAAGCTCAACTCGCTCTTTGAGGTGCGTCGCGGCCTGCGATGCCGTTAGTCTATGTGTGCGTATGTATACCTGACAGCCTCGCATTGAATGGTCTGGCACTTATGCGACGTCATGCGCTTGCGCACTCGCATTAGTGTTTCCAAATCGGGGACGTGCTCGTGCTCAACTACAGTCTCACCCAAGCGTGGGGCTAATGATCGTGATAGTGAAAAAATCAAGGCTGCGCTGCACTATAGTACAACCAAGTCAATTAACTGTGCATGCAATGGCTTTGCGTGTTGTATCAGTCTCTCTTTAGCCCTTCTTGATGAGCGCATCGACCTGTGCGCGCGACGCTTGGTGCCGCAGCTGCAGCTGCTGGAGCTCCGAGCTCACGTCGTCGTCGTCCGAGTCGTCGTCGAGCACGCAGTTGATCGGTCGTGACGTCGCTGCAATCGACTGGCTCGCAACACTACTGGTAGTACTGGTACTACCATCGTCTGTAGTCGCACGAATCGCGGGCTTGGGCTTGGGGATGCGCTTCGCAAACGCAAGCGCTTTCGACCGCGTCGACGTGCTGGACACATCACTGGTCGTCGCCTCGGTCTCTCGCTTCTTTGGTAGCGGCTGCGTCGCTTTGTTGATCGCCCGTAGACTCTTGGAGAATGCTTTGATGCGCTCGGCGTTCGCGCGCTTTGCTACCAAGTCGTCGGCGTTCAGATCCGGCTGGAGCTTGCCGAGTTCGTAGTACTCGGACGGCTTCTCTTTCTTGTACTGCGCGAGCTTGCATGGCGCGTACTGCACGGATCTCGCCTTGCGGCTGAATGCGAGCTGGTCAGCGTCGGTGTGCACGCGCGCTTCGTTGATTTCATGAGGTGATCGGACGTCTTTCGATGGCGACGTGCTGCTGTGCGTTGTGCTGCGTGGACTGGGCTTGGAGGCCGCAGGCTGCGACCGCAGATGCGTCGGTGATGGCGACTTGGACGACGCGTAGCTGCGACCTGTTGACTGCTGCTGTGGCTCGTTGACGTACTCATCGTCGTACTCATCGTCGTCTTTCAGGCGTCCTGGGATGCTATGCGCATCCAAGGTGTACGCGTCACGGTGGCTGTGGTTGTTGTCGTAGCTGCCATAAGCGTCGCGGCCAGTCGTCTTGTGCCGTGGTGAGTTGGTTGGCGAGTCGTACGTCGGCTGCTGACGGCTTCCACTTTGCTGCACCTGCTGCGTCCTGGACGTGTTGCTAGTAGGCACAGCGAGTGGTGGGACTGCTTGCTTGCTAACTCCAGGCTTTGAACTCGCAGCATAGGCAGGTCGCATGTCGGCGCGCGCACTGCTATTGTCCGTCTTGGGCTTGCGCTTTGGCGGACCGACGCGGATCTCTTCGCTGCCGTCGGCCTTCTTGAGATGGCCATGGGCAGTCACGGTCGCAATCTTGTGCTGGAACCTATCGAGGAAGCTCATGGCGGCGAGAGATGGCCAGATAGAAGCGATGTCGAGTATGTCGAGTAGGTCTCCGAGGTAGTGGCACGCGAAATGTCACGAGTACACGAATAAGAAACGAAATGAAACCAATGCTGCCAAAAATACGCCAATCTAAATTGAGATGGCGTGACTTGAATTTGTATCGAGAAGCCGTGTCATACTTTATTCAGGTGAAATATTGAGAACTAGTTATCGTATATAATGTACCAATGCTATTCTTCCTAATCACGATTTCGTCAAGATTTCGTCATTCTCGAACCCATCTCCAATTGTATTTATCGCACTTATCTGAAATCGTACTTACTCAATTTTGAAAGCGCCAGGCGGGAAACGCAACTCATTCGACAAGCAACAAACGCAACCAGCAGCACCAAGCGCAATGAGCGCGTACTCCGCATGGCTCCGCAAGCAGGAACACAAAGTGCGACGGCCATCCGCTGCACCGACACTACCAACTCTTGCAACTAGCATTGTGATGCCGACTCCCAGCAGCAGCAGCAGTATGGACTCCAGCTCTCGAGCGGACCACAGCAGCAGCAATCAACCAGTCGCATCGTCGTTGCGCGCGTTCCGAGCGCCGAGCGCGACGCTCGACGACTTGAAGGAGCACGTCGACCTCGCCGAGGCGAGCGACGCATACAAGGCATGGCGCCAACGACGCGAACTGAGGCTCACAACAACACCCGCTGCAGCCGCGACACCATTGAACGAAGCAGTCGCTCCATCCTCAGCAACAGCAGCAGCGACGAGGACTGAGCGACCGCGGAACTCGAGTGCGATCGTCGCAGCTGCTGTCGGTCAGTACGCGCAACTCGCAAACGCAGCCGCTGCATCCGATAACAGCCGCACAATGCAGCCTACACTCGCGAAAGCTACAGCTGCAGGCAGCACAGCACCACGATCCGCCGCACCACGAGCTACGACTGTGACCGCACCAACAGCAGCGACCACTAAGCAATCGATGAACTCCAAACCGCGACCATCTGCACAGTCAGCGAAAATCGCACAAGCGATCCAAAGCGGCAGCATCGGCGTCCGAACCAGCCGCAGCGCAAGCAGCTCTACTAGTAGCAAGAGCAATGGCGTCAGTAAGCCGCAAAGCACGAGCAGCCGCAACGACGAGCACAACGAGACCGACGCGGCGACGCACCGCCGTAAGCGTGCGATCGACGACGTCGAAGCACCGAGCAAACCCGCGAGTCTGCCGGCCAAGCAGCAAAAAGTGCGCGCGGTGCCAACGACTCGCACAGGCGACCATCGTCTCGTTGTGAGTACCAGCAGTGGTAGCAGCAGTGACAGTGACGGCGTGCGTCAGCAGGCAGCAAAGACGCGAAAACGCACGCCGCTCGACGATGCACTTGCGAAGATCGACGCGCAGTTTGACGCACCGGCGCTCCTGCAGGCGTTTCGAACTGGCGCAATGGATGGCGATGGTGACGACGTGACCCGGTTGAGCGCGTCGTATCGTCTTGAAGAGGCGCAGTACTGGCACGCAGTCGACCGCTTTGCCGAACTGAGCTGAGCGGATGAGCAGGGGACGCAGTGATCCAGACATCGCAGCAACAGCCAGCGAATGACTCACACGCGCTGTTTCGTGACACCTCAGTTTGCGCCGCACCCGGGGTTCTGGTGCCGAGTCGCGCGAAGGAAGCGCCAAACGCAAGATGTAGCGACGCCAGCGCTTGGATCAGCGACGTTCCCAACTGCTGCGATTCAAAACCAACGAGAGCGCAATCGACGAGCCACAGTAGTTATGCGATACGAGCAGTTGGGCGTGGCCATGCCAGCGCTAGTATGTGATGTCGCGAGGTGTCCACTCGACGCAGTGTTCACAAGCAGCAAACGAGTCAAAGCCGCGATCAAGTCAACGGCTGCACCGTTAGTGACGCAATGCTGATCGTCACGATGTCAAATGGACGAACGAGCGCTCGCGTTTGGTGCTAGGATGCTACTTGGACAACCGATTTGCCAGCTACTTGAGTGCCATATGAAGTAACAATGTGAGCGATACCAAATATGACATTCAACAGAGTTGTTGTGCTTTGCTACTGATCGGTGGTTACTACATAATTTAGTGTTGATACTTAATAGTGTGGGAGTGCAACGTCACTTCACGGTCGGTCATTGTGACTGCTGCAGCCTTTGCCGCCAAAGACCGGGAGACACATCGTGTCGGGCGTGATCACGAGCGAGTTGATGATCGACGACGTGAGCATCGACACGACAAAGATCGCGACTGTGAGCCACGCGCGACGCGCTTTGCGGCCGCCGAGGAACCGCAGCCGCAGCAGCGCGATCTTTTGCGATGGCAACACCAACACACCAACGAGCGCTAGTAGCCGGATCGTGTAGCACAGAATGAGCGCTGTCGCGACGAGCATGGGCTCATCCTTCGTCATTGTACCAGTGTCTTGCGCCAAGAACTGCGTGCCAAAGAGCCAGCCAATCATGTTTGACGTCGTCTCGGACACGAGGCGAATGACAGACGCGATGCTCACGACTGCTCCAAGCAGCGCACCCTCAAATCCGCGCTTTGCGATCTCAACGGTCATTGCGACTTCGAGGATGACCGCGAGGCCGCGCACAAAGCCGTGGAGCGAACCGACGATCATGTACAGCTCAATTGCGCCGCTGCTACTGAATGTGTACGATAGGTAGTACGCCATACTGGGAAAGAGGAAGACGCCGAGGTAGCTCCCAACGACGACGTAGTTCCAGTTCCGGTGGCGAAACGTGACGAGCCACGCGAGTGCAGCGGCAAAGTACATCGCCTCGGCCACGATCTTGGTCTGCGACGTCGTCTTGGGCGTGACGCCAGCCCACTTGTCAAGGACCGTGAATGGGTACTTGAGCGTGAACTCGGTGAAGAAGATAAAGACACAGAGAAAGCCAACGGTGTGCCACGTCGCTTTCTCGGCAAGCGTCTGCCAGAGCTGCCGGCCGTGGCACTGGATGCGCTGGACACAGCCATGGGTACTGCTGGTACTATACGCTTTCTCATCGTCGTCGTCGTCCTCGTCTTCGAGCAGGTCGCACTCGCCAATGCGGCCTCGCGTGCTCTCGAGATGGTCGTCAAAGAGCCAGTAGAGTACTGGGATCGGCACGATCGCGTAGCCTGTGAGGAACGTCAGGACGCCGGCAAGTGTGTAGTACGGACTCATCTTGCCAGCAGCTGTGAACTGGAACGCGACGTGGTCGGTCACAGCCTGGCCGACGCCCTCGAAGAAGAACTGAACGAGCAAGAACGCGCCGACGACGACGCCGCGGCGCTTCAGGACCTCGCGCTGCGACAGCGCAACGACGTAGATCTCAGCGACAATGACGCTCGTAATGCCGCCAAAGCACGCGACGCCAAGCAGCGCAATGTAGACCGCGACAACAGCGTTGCGGTCGCTCGCCGCCATGCTCGACGTCTGCTGGAGACGGCCGTTCACATTGAACGAGTGGTTCAGTAACGCCATTGCGAGGAGCGCAAGCGCCGTAACCGCCCAACCGAGCATCATGTACGCTTTGCGGTGCGACTTGTAGATTGGAAAGACGTCGGAGACAAAGCCAACAAGCAGTGCGCAGCTCCACGGCAGCATGAGCAGGATCTTCGTTGCGTCGACTTGGTACGGCGCCATTGCCATCTCGGCCTGCATGAGCGGCAAGACGCCGCGCTTGAGGCACGACGTCAGCATGCTCGCGAACGCGAGCGACACGAGGAGCCCAATGCGCTGGCGGCTAAATAGCGAGACGTTGGGGTGACTCGATGCAAGGGACTCGGCGTCGTCGCTTGTTGCTGACAAGCGTGGCGTGTCTGGTACGTTGCCATCCAAGCGCTGCTGTTGCTGAGCACGTGCGCGCTTGTGACGCGCTGCTGCGCTTTTGTGCAGGAACGGCGGATCAAACGACCTGCTAGACGTTGGGGTGTCGAGCAGGTCAAAGTGTTGCCGTTGTGATGCGTTACTGTTGGTGAGGATGTACAGCACGTCTTCGCGGACGACGCCGCCATCGTGGCTCACGAGCGGCATCGAGTCGCGTGTGGACGACGACGCGACGTCACTGTCCTGGTAGTCGCTCGCGACCCAGTCGCTGTCGCTCTCAATGTCGGACTCGCCGACGTCGATCGTATTGCAATGCGAGTAAGCAACCGGCTGCTTGCAATGACGGTCTGTTTGAGGTGGCGGGTGGCGAAGACTGCTCGATTTGCGCAGCAGTCCTGCGCGCAACTGGCGCTGGAACAGTGCGTCTGCCTGTTGCTGCTCGTGCTGCTCGTGCACCGCAGATAGTCGAAATGCAGCAGTGGCAGCTCTGTTGCTGTCGTTGTCGATGTCGCCGATTCGCGACGACACCATTGTGTATGTGTCTGCGAGAGTTGCGCGACCGTTCACAGCGTTTGCTTGGATGGCGCGGATGCAGCCGCACGAGCTGCACGAACCGCGAGCGCGATCGATCGCAGAATGGCGGAAGACGAGTGTGTATGTGTGCGTGTGGACTTGTGTGGCGTTCAGCGCCACTCGGCACTCACGCACACACGTCAACACGCGAGTTGTTTTGTTTGGAGGCAGCAATTGCAGGCGAGTCACACGAAGATGCTGTGACGTCGTTGGGTTCAGCAAGTGGGCAGAACAGGAAAATCGACCTTGCAAAAATGGTGCGAAAGTTGGCCAACCAATTTTGAAGCGACTGACTTTGATGATTTAGCTTATTCTACAACATGCAATAATGATCGATAGTCTCTTTATACAACATTCACACTGAAGCTCTGTCATTTTCGCATTATTACAGCTCGAACAGAAACAGGAAAATCATTCTTTTTCTCAACAACGTGACCGCGCGTAACGATTGCTCAAAACACGCAAGCAACAGGAATCGGCCAAACGTGAGGGAAGCATTGATCATTGCTGTTGTCATTGCCACACTCGAGTGCCTGTATGAGTGAGAGGGGATAACAAGCTAGTCGGAGTGAGAGAGTAATGCGGTCTGCATGATGCAGTCTCCACACGCTAGGCGAAGTGGAGACGGATGACAGTATTCATGCGCTGTGCTCATATGGATGCAAAAGAGCAAGATCTGGGTTCGCGCCAGACCCGATACAGAACACAGCAGGAGGCAGCGAGCGCAGAACCATCGTAGTGCGTCGCACAGCGCCACACACATTGGGACAACGAGCACAAGCCGCAAACCTCACGATCGGTGGCTCTGAACCGAGCGAGCCAGTCGCTGAAGTTGCCAGTGTCTTGATCTTGCCATCTTCGCAACATGACTTTGTGTGGCTCGGGAACTCGAACGTCTCAGAAGAAACAATGCAACATCTTTGCTTCACGCAGATCCCCTCGCACGTGGAAGTGGTAAGATGCCTCTGCTTCTTGTCGATTGTGGCGCGGCGAAGGTAGTGGTGCAATGCTCGACAGCAGATCGTCATTGTCATACTGGATGCACCTATATCCCATTTGAGAGGGGCAACACAAACTTGGACACCACGCGTTTGAGCAAATCACGTCGGCACATTCAGATCTCATGTCGGTGTTGCATTGCCTCTCGCTATTCACACTCTGTCGCTTGGTATGCGTCATCGAGCATCGGGTCTCGAGTCGCATCGATCGCTCTTGCAATCACCACAGCGATCTCAGTACGTCTCAAACAAGCGTCCCAGTCGATCGTCACGCGCTACTTCGTTTACACGTCGTCCATTGTCAGCGGCGAGTGCAGCTGAGAAGCCCGATTGATAACTCGTAGCGTTTGTCTGTTCATCCATCTTGAGGACTGCCCTGATATGACTGAACGGCGTTGCTTGGGCTGCAGGACGCAGCTCCGTGATCGACCAGCGAAGTCGCACAAAACGATACGCGAGAGACGCCTGCATTGATCAACTACTTGTTGAATTTCGACGCAACGTGACTCAGCTCTACACTACTCATACACTCACTGATACTAACGAACTAGGACTTGCAGCCGCTGCCACCGAGCATGTGCAGACACATCGTCTCGGGCGTAATCACGAGCGTATTGAGCGCTGTCCCGAGCAGCAGTGCAAACAAGAGGATCCCGAGTGTCCACCACGCACGAAAGCGTCTGCGGCCACCAACAAGCAGCTGCCTACGCAGCGCGAGCTTCTGTGACGGCAGGAACAATACGCCAACGAGCGCGAGTAGCCGCAGCGTGTAGCACAAAATGAGCGCTGTCGCTACGAGCATCGGCTCGTCGCCTCCGACTGCCGCAGCTGAAGCGCTCGCATTGCTAGCAGCAGTGCTGCTACTCCCACTACCGCCACTGTCCTTGCGCGTGAGCAGCACTTGCGTCCCAAAGAGGTAGCCGATCGAGTTTGAGAACGTCTGTGACACGAGGCGCATGATTGCAGCAATGCTCACGACCGTGCCGAGCACAGCGCCCTCACCACCTGCCGGTGCGATCTCGACCATCATCACGACTTCGAGCACGACTGCGAGCGCGCGGATGAAGCCCTGGCACGCGCCAACAAACATGTACAGCTCGAGGCTATGCGTCGCAGCCGCAGTGCCAAACGTTACAACGAGATAGTACGTCATGGGCGGGAAGATGAACACGCCGAGGTAGCTGAGGACAACGACCGTGCCCCACGATGCGTTTACGCACAGTGCTTTCCAGACGACGACAGCAACGACAAACAGGAGCTCGGTGAAGATCTTGCCAGTCGAGATCGTCTTGGCGGTCACGCCAGCCCACTGATCGAGCACGAGGAACGGATACCGCAGCGTGAACTCGGAGAAGAAGATGAAGACGCAGAGGAAGCAGACGATCTGCCACGTCGCCTGCTCCTCGAGCGTGTGCCAGAGCAGCTGCCAGTGCGCGTGGAACTTGCGCCACACGCCACGTGGCGTCGACTGAGTACTGGCAGCTGAGCGCTCTTGCAGCATGCCGCACTCATCATCATTATCGCTCGTTGCAATGACGACGACGTTGCTGTCATCTGAGCTGGAGCTCGTCGCAGCAAGGTTGTCTATATCGTCGTCGACTGGCAGGTGGTCGTCAAACAAGTACAAGAGGATCGGGATTGGCACGAGCGCGTACACGGCGAGGAAGACGACGACGTCAGCGAACGCAATGTGCGGCTCGAGCGCGCCGTCGGCTGCGATGTGGAAGATCGCAGTGTCCGTGATCACTTGTCCGACGGCCTGGAAGCCAAACTGCACGAGCAAGAACGTCCCGACGAGGTGGCCGCGCTGCACCAACACCTCGCGCTTGGAGAGCGCAATGACGTAGATCTCGGCCATCATGATGCTCAGGATCGCACCAAAGCACGCGATGCCGAGCAGAAAGACGTAGCCACCGACGATTGTCGCTTGCTCGTCCCTATCGACCGACGCGTCGAGGTCGTTGCTGTGATTCAGCGCAGCCATTGCGAGGAGCGCAAGCGCCGTAACCGCCCAGCCGAGCATCATGTACGCCTTGCGGTGCGAGCCACCGATCGGGAAGATGTCGGCGCAAAAGCCGAGCACGAAGCTGCAGGACCACGGCAGCAGGAGCAGCAGCTCGGCCGCGTCGACTTGATATGGTTCCATGTGCAGCCGTGTCTGCATGAGCGGCAATACACCGCGCTTGAGCCACGTCGACAGTAGACTCGCAAGCGCGACCGAGAGGAGCAGACCTGCGTGTTTGCGGCTGAAGAGCGTCGCGCGCGGGTCGCGCTTGACGATCGGTACAGTAGCTGCGTCAGCACCAGTTGCGGTTGGCATGCCACCAACGCTCGAGCGTCGCAACAGCGCTGCGACGACGTTGCGTGGCAGCTGACGCTGCGGTGTAGCTCGTCCTTGTGCGAGTTTACTGTCGATCGCAGCGCGCAAGTCGCCGCTCCTGCTCGAACTGGTAGCGACGCTTCCTGCAGAAGCAGTGCTTGCTCCGACTGACGTTGTTGCTGCAGCCACGTGCATGTGCAGCGATGCGCTGCCATGGTAAGTCGAGTCGAGCGGGTCGCTCTGGAAGTCGCCGATCGGCAGCCACTCGGAGTCGGCGCCACGCGTGCTGTCGATCTCCATGATCGCAATCGTATCGGACTCGGTGCGGCTGCGGTAGTCGCGCTGAGCGTCGCACGCACCACTAGATTCGCGTCGTGCCGCCATCCATCCACGCAACAAGTGCGCGCGTGCGGTGCAGTGCGCACGGACGGCGATGAAGTGAAGATGCTGGTGATCGTCTCCGTCTATCAGCGACCTTGCAAAGTCGCAATTGCGTGCGTGCGTGAGCCAAGCAGATGGCCAGAAACACGGGCAAATAAATGCACATCTCAGAAGAGTGTCTGACTCTTTGTGTGTCCAGAACAAGCTTGAAAACTGGATCGCGAGGGTCAATAGATCAGCAGCTCCAGCGCAAACAATTGTTTGACAGTCAAGAGACGATACAAACGGCAACATATCCGAAAATATATGATACAGTTTGACAATTAGACACAACATTTGACCATCCCATTTGCACAAAAATTTATGTTTCTGCTCTCAGCAAACTCAATAACGACATCTCAAAATGAGAACAAACCATCTTACGACGGCCAAAACACAAAAGTTTAAATCTGTGAGTTTATTGTGAACTTGCGGTACACTTGACATTGTTACTTTGTGAAAAGTATTTCACCCGTCAAAAAGGAAATTATAATATCGACGAATCAAATATGTAAATATGAGTTGCAACTGAAGTAATCGTGACGACATATGTCAAATATTTATCACAATACGCTGCTACACACAAAATTTATTAGTTTATTTTTAAAAGGTCATATCTCGATTTGGTTCACGCCAAAATCGTCACCAAATCGCGTGCCAAGACCAAAAGTGTGACCTTCACACCTATGTTCTGCTCTCTGTCCTGTTAATCTCACCGAAGCTACTGACGTGCTTTCGTGCAAACTGCTTGATGCCACCTACAAAATTGGCAAGAGACAGGTGTGTGCGACAAAACACGATTCATTAAGAACGCGGTTAAAGCGTTCAAACGGATTATTAGTCCGACAGTCTTTTTCATACCGAACGCATTCCAGTATTCGACTGAATGGCGCTGAAGCCATTGCCACTTAAAGTACGCCCATGAATGATGCACACCCAGCCGTTCACACTCACATAGTATTTTGTGTTGGGCCCACGCAACACCATTTGTTGCTATTTGGTCTGGATGGACGACGACGAGTGTGTCTCGTATATTTCTGCAATTGCAAGGTTGATCTCTGCAACAGGAATGCACTGCCTTGCAGCAACGAACGGCTTGCAAAAAATAAATGTCACAACCAAACACGCGATCGGATGGGAACTCGTCGATTACTGTAGTAATTAAAGCCGACTCAAAGTCTACAACAACTGATTCGGGGTCAATCTTTAAGTTTGTTGCATCCTTTACAAAGTGGGGTACGTGCTTGTTGGCTGTACTTTGCTTTATGTGCATGTAATACAACCATGTCCATTATGTCACATTTCGTCTCTGTTTTGTTGCGAGCAACCAGTGGATTAGATCGATCGCCTTGCACGATAGGCGTCCGGCGTAAGAACAACAAAACATCGCATTTTAGGTTCAAAGAAAAGGCATCTGCTCGAGTCACACTGGTGCTATTGGCTCAAATAGAACATCGCGATATAGCCACAACCGCGAGAATCTGCTGGTGTCTCATTGGTTTCAACAAATAACACCGTTTTGCATCGTTTTGGAAACCGTTTACATCTCAACAAATTTGCCGAATTCGTTTTAAATATTTATTACTTTTTCAACTACACAATATGACATAGGTTATTTAATTGTATGATCTTCAATAACGTCATTGGAAATAATGTTTCTGAACGTGTTATCTTTGTTACGTTATCAGATATAGATTCCTAGCTGCATTATTATTACGTACTTTATTATTACAAATGTATTTTGTATACGACGACATGCACAGATGATGCACGACTTTTCTTTATTTATAGTATGGCGCATGTTCGATATAACTATAATGGCAGCTGCATGATTGATACAACGCTGTCAAATAGTTGCTATTTAATCACACTATTTAGCCACTAAATACTCAAGCACCTCCGATCAAGTCACCTTGAATATCTGCACGCGATAGCAGCTACTCACCTCACGCGACTACTCGCTCCACGAGCTACATTACGACTTGCACAACACCAGCACTGGACATCTCGTTTACAGAGAAGATCATGTTGCACATGCCCAAGTTGCGCAGGACACACATGACATGGTCATATACATTACATGTAGAACTTTTTCGCCCATCAAAGCACGCTCAATTCAATTTACGGAGTCAGACGGGTCAGAGCCAGCTACGGAGTTTTCTCGCCGTCGTACACTACCTCGTGACGCCGCTGGACAGAGCAACATCAGGTACAGTTTTAGCGGCAGAGGTGCAGACGATAGCTATACGTGCACACTCCAGCTCGGTGCTGGCGCATACAATGCACCAGTACCGGTCAAACTCGCGAGCTTGCCCGGGATGCACGTAATGCGTTGCCAAACATTGGACCAATAGGCAGGTAGATCCTGTCACGGTATGCTATGAATTCATTGTAACGGGCAACGCGCCGGCGCTTGTGCTCAATTTAAATGTTATCGTGGGCTCTTACGCGCCATTCGTGCTCACAACCACTTGCGATGGAAGCATTGCGCCTACGTCCATGTCGACAATGAACCGCACACAGATGTATTCATCAAGCTGACAAATACGATCATGATCCATTAGACGCTCAAGCAGACGCTCGTTCTCGCGTGTCTCGAGACACAGCCTCTCCAAATGGCGTTCGATCGCTGGGATCGTATCGTCGCAAACGATTTGCTACTTGTCAGTACCACTCGTACCTCCGCATAACAAATATGCACATCTGCACTCGCAGCGCGCTCAAACTGCCGACTGGAGTAGGGACGTTAACGACGACGCGGGCTTCTGCTGTTGTATTACTTGATCTCTTAGTCATGTACATCTTCTCTCAAAGTCCCGAATTTGTTCCGTACTCGTATCCGTGCTCGCATCCGCGTTCACGAAGCTTGTTTGAGCTGAAATTAGTGTTTATGATGACATAAACTACATGTGTGTAAGAGGGATTAGCAAGTGATTTCAGTTACATACTTGTTGAGGTCGCCATCGCTGAGCGCCTTTTCTTCTGTCAGATTTCGCAGTGTCTTGTATGAGACCTCATCGTTGTATGTCGTTGGACAAGATGCCGCAGGTCACACCATGCGAGTAGCGTTCAGCACACGATTGGCCGCTTTCCAGAGCACCACCATAGACAGCACATTAACGACCTTGCTGATCGACAGCGCGCACGTGTGGCTGAAGGTCAAAAGCGTAACGTCGCGTATGCACGCGCTTCGCGAAGCCAATAGTGGAGACTGAGTAGCAGTGCGAGATCAAACGCAAACGATACAGGCTGCACTAAATGCACGCGCAAGTGCACTCGAGTCACAGCAGGCACAGCGCCATGTGTAAGCCAAGGCCACCGAGACATTATATTTAGGATGTAGGTCCACGACTCCGAGACGTAAATCCAGGTGTAGACGTGCTACTTTCCATTGTGGCAATACTATATTGGTGCAATATCGCCCTTTGCTCAAACACCATTTGCGTGCATTTTCAGCAAACTATGCGATGTTAGATTGCACAACCAATTAACATCCCACGTTCACAAATCACTATCGCAGTTTGCATGTGATTCATGTAATTTATCTGTGGTTCGCAGCGCGGTGAAGGTAGTTATGCCACCGCCTGCTTCGGAACAGTGCACGATTCTCGTGGTCGGCGCCCGTCGACCCATTCACATATTATATTCCAGAATGTCTATATATCTGTCATTCACCATAGTAGCCTCTAAAGAAAACCAAACTATTCTAAATATACATAAATAAGCGTTAGATTTGTATTTTCTACTGCAATCAGTGATGTGTGTGTTGCCACAACCAGCTTACATTTACCCATTTACAAATGTCAGACTCACGGTCGTATGTTCCAGATCTCACAGACCGAATTCGTCGATAAAATACATCCAGCATTAATAAATTGGACCTTGAATATTGTAGAATTATTTTTGCGTCGAATAAAGGAATATTATTATCGCTGCGCCAAATTGCCACAAATCTAATTCGTATTTGTGGCAATGCAATATGTTTTTGCATTGTACATCTAATTGCAATTTTCAACATCACACTCATAACCAACAAGCTGAGAACAGCAGATCCGATGTCAGATGAGTGTGAAGCATGAGCTTCAATCTCTCGTGTTCCCAGCGTTCATTCTCCGATCCGACACGCTATCGGTCAATCAGCGCTCAACCTATGACGCAGCTGCGCGAAAATCGCCGCTGCTGAAGCCCGAGCCGCATGCTGTTGCGCCGCGTGAGCCCAACGTCGACCTGCGCGCCGAGCTCCAGTCGCTTCTATCCATGGCACTGCAAGTGAGCCTCTCGACGTTTGCACGTCTCGCACTCACGTCAGTCGACTATGCGT
>JAADWX010000187.1:0-34560 GCA_023336405.1 Globisporangium echinulatum | reverse complement strand
TTGGTGTGTTTGGCTGGTTAGCTGACTAGCTGACAGGTTCAACTTGACTCGAGTCGAAGCAGGTGAATGTGGAAGTGAGCAATGACTGAGCCAAAGCAAATGCTTTGTGAAGAGGTACTATTGTATCACATTGCATCGGACGTATAGTGCGTGTCTTCGATCTGTTCGGCTTGCTCTTCGCTCTTGTTCGACATGACGCCAAATTGAGTGATTCGTCATTAATAGAGCCTGTTGCGTCATTAATGGAGTCTGTTGCGTCAACAACTGTGTGTGCAGTTGAGTCCAATTTTGAGTTTTTATGTCAATTTTGACTTTCATTCTGATAATTTGTGAATCGATTTATGGAACAGATTCTATTTTTGAGCATTATGACTGACATCGCGACGATAGCTTACGAGTAGCTTTCATAGACAGACTAGCCGACACTCGACAGTGCTAGCTCTCAGCCGACAGCGTGCGCACATCCAGTGCACGAGGGTCCTTGCAAGCAAGAGCACAGCAGCGACGAAGCGAGATGGCCAGCGGAGAGAGTGCGCGCTGTCGACAGTATGCACGCGAGCTCGTGCAGACGTACTTCCGCATGCTCACAGTCGGCTGCGGAGCTACAACGTGCGAGAACGCCTACTGCCGATCGAGTAGCCACGACGCGGCGGCTGCTGCGATCCAGAGCATCTGGCTCGCGACGCAGGCGCCAGTGCCGCTCTGCATTACGATTCGGGGGAGTGACTGCAGTGCTGCGTCAGAAAAGGTTGACCCGTTCGAGGCGCGGCACGATCGACCGGAGACCGACGATGACGATGATCGACCGGAGACAGACAACAGTGACGACGACACCATCGAGTCTGCAAGCGAAGCAGCAACTCGCAGCTCGACGCCGCGCCAACGCCTCTCGAACGCAGTCGAGCTCGCCCTCACGCTCACAGCGGCATCGCCAGCTGCACCCAACTCGGCATCGCCAGGCAAGCGACTGCACAGCCGCGATCGGAAGCTCAGTCTCCCGAAACAAAAGCTGCTCGACGCAATCACCAAGAGCTTGCTGCCGGCATCGCCGACAGTGACGACGTCGCGATCATTGCTCGAAGTCGATGCGCGCCAGTCGTCTGGACGGTAAGCGCATGCGACTGCTGCGACGAAACGCAGAGTCGGAAGTGCCGGTCGGATGATCTGGGCAAGACAGGCTACATACTCAGAGGCTACTACTACAGGAAGCTACTATATAGGACTATGAACTACGTAGATGCATGCTCGACACGTCGATTGCACTTGCTCGCTCTGTGTAGATGAAGAGGATAGATGCATAGCTAGTAGATCGAGTGCTGACGGGTCCTGCACTGCTCAGCTCAACGTGACTGTAGTCTACACCATCTCGTGACTTCGTGGTAGTCACGTTTGGACAACTGACCGACAGAGCCGCTAGATGCCCTGCACTGGCATCTCAGCAACGTCTGGCAAGTCCTGCGGTGGTGCAGCAGCGCCGTGAAGCGGCTGCGGGTGCCACGCCGGCACGAGCGAGAGCACAAAGCCGACGACAAACGACTTGACGTCGTGCACGACGCCGCGGTCCGACGAGATGCGCAGGACGCGCGTAAAGTCGAGGCGCGTGCGGTTGTTCGCACCAGCAGGTGCGATAGCGTTTGCATTAGCACCAGCTGCTGCGTGGTTGTTGATGTTGTGTGGTGCCGCTGCGGCTGCGACATGTGCGCTGGCTGCAGCTGCGGCGGCTGGTGCGTAGTAGCGCTTGTAGACGTCGTAGACCTTGGCGAGGATACCGGTAATGTGGCTAGTCCATATAGAAATCAGGCATGTTAGTCGTACATCAATAGTGACATGCCACTAGACTGGGGAGACCATCGCAAACAGCGCCAATACCGTACAGGTACGAAACGAACGACAGCAGTGCGAGCATGAGCACGCGGTCGTTCGGCGTGTCTTGGCCAATGATAAAGAGCATGAACGCCATCTTCATCGCAAGCCGGAGATCAAACAGCGGCAAGACCTCGCGCGCAAGCTGCACGGGCAACGGTGCGACACGCGGCAGTGCGTCAGCTCCTGGCGCTGGCATTGCTGGTGCTCGTCCAGCAGCCTGTTGACCGTGGCCTTGACCGCCTGGAGCTGCGTGGGCACCACCGACGTTGGGGTGATACGCGTGTGCTGGATGGTGCATCCCCATGCCAAAGTAGTGCCCATAGTGGCCGTACGGGTTATAGGGTTGTGGCTGGGGCTGTGGCGCTACTCGCGACTGCTGCGCGTGCTGCTGGAGGTACTGGAGGTACTGGATCTGCGTGAGCACGAGCGCCTGTTGGTGCATGAGCATGCCTTGCGTAAACAACTCATGCTGGTGCGTCTGCTGGTGATTTGGGACTTGCTGAGTCGCTGCCGTCGCAGTGCTGCTGCCAATGGTCATTGGCGGCGGTGGCGTCAAAGGCGCAGCTGCTGGGACTGGCCGCGGTGAGTCGATTGCTGCGCGGTCGTTGCTCAGCACATCGGACGACAACGATACGTGGCGGAGCGTTGGTGGCGTCGCACGCACTGGCGCTGTCGCAGCAGCAGGTGGGACAGAGGCGGTTGGCTCGGCCGCCTTTGGCGTTGGCGGTGTGTTCGGGCGACTACGTGGCGCGACCGACGTCACGAGCAAGTGGAACACGACAGCAGGCGCTTCATCGGCGCACTCCTCACTCTGTACCTGGTTCTATACCATACATATACACGCTTCGTGAGCGATCGCTAGACTAGTATAGACAGACCAGTAGATAGTGAGACGTACGACGTTGAGGATCGTCTTGAGCGGCTCGGTGTCGCCGCAGATCTTGCCGCCAAAGATGAGCTTTTGGTGCATTGGCAATGGACATCCTGGGAACTGCTCGTGCACGAGCTGCTTGAGGTGCTGCACGAGTGTCGTTTCTTGCACAATGAACTGCTGCTGCTCAGCAGGCGCGTACACGTTCTTGACGACGATCTTGACTTCGCGCGCCATCGCGATCGAGTGTGTGGATGTGTAGAGTGTGTGGATTGTTTGTGTAGTGTGCGTGTAGGAGCAGGTTATGGTCGCTCAAGCAGCGAGCAGCGTGTTGCGTCGTAGATACTGTCGTCGACCGAGAACAAGCGTCCACGTGGAGCTCGTGGGTTGTTACGAGCGACTGCGATGGTCGAATGTTCACGAGATTGCGGAGAAAGCAGTTCCATCTTGTACTGCAGCAGTCTGATAAAGTACGATTCGTAAATAACGTATAGTATGAGCCACACAACATTCCCACAATTTGATCATTTTTGTACATACAGTTGACTCGGACAAATTAAGGGAGTATTCCTAGATGGAGCACGCATATACAGGTTTGAGCATTTCTGTCGTTTTTAGTCCCATTTATCATTTACTGAAATTGTATGTATTGTATATCGTCATTAACAGCAGATATATTAGTAAAATACTAATTTGGATTGTCACCTCGTTTCAACGACTCACCCTCGAAGAGCTCCAGGAAGAGCTCCAGGAAGTCGCGCTTCGATCACAAGCGACACACTCCTGATACAGGAAGCAGATCCAGACGCAAAAGAGCAGACACCACCCGATGAGCGAGCTGACGAAGCGCAAGGCGTTTGCGCTCCAGGCGTCAGGTGCCAGCGACGGTGACTCGGACGGCGACGGCAGCATCAGCAGCAGCAGCGCGAGCACGCTGTTGAGCGAAAAGGACGGCGACGTGCGCGTCGTCGAATACGACGTGCGGCCATCGTGCGCGAACGACGCGCCGCTGCGGTACGTGCAGCACGGCGAGCAGCTCACGCCGCTCGTCAAAGGCGCGCCTATCGACCACTCGTTGCGTGTGCGACTCGCTGGCTGCTTCTCCATCAGGTGTGTACGTCACTCTGTTTGGGTTTACCCACCTCGCTCCTCACACATACTAACGACCGCTACTACCGCGATAGCGGCCTCACGCGGGAGCTCCAGGAGATGTTCCTGCCGGCCGGCTACCCGGCAAGCGTGAGCGACGACTACCTCGCGTTCCAGTGCTGGGACACGCTCCAAGCCGTCTGTAGCTACCTCCGCGGCGTGCTCGCGACGCAGTCGGTGCTCCAATCCGTCGGCGTCGGCGACGACACAGCGACGCCGCTCGCTGCTGCGCTCCAGTGGGTCCTGCGCGACGGCTCGGGCATGCTCGGCGGCCTCACGTTTGCGTACGTCGTTGGCCCCAAGTTTGACGTGAACGTCAAGCGCTGGCGGCTCTTTGCCGACGTGATCAACGACGTTGGCCTCACCCTCGACATGCTCGCGCCGCTGTTCCCACGAGCAGTCGTCACCCACGTGCTCTGTGTGTCGTCGGTCTGTAAAACCATGTGCGGCGTCGCTGCCGGTGCGACGCGGTCGTCGCTCATGACGCACTTTGCCAAGCGCGACAACATGGCCGACTGTGCGGCCAAGGAAGGGAGCCAGGAGACCGCAGTCAAGCTCTTTGGCCTGCTGTTTGGCATGTACTTTGCAAACGCCGTGAACGCGTCGCCAGCTGCCGTCTGGACTGCGTTTGCAGTGCTGACGCTCGTGCACGTCGTAGCGAACTACAAGGCCGTTGCCGGCCTCTGTATCCCAACGGTGAACCAGCAGCGCGGGCTCATCCTCATCCAGCGGTTCCTGGCGACTGGAAATGGTAGTGTGGACCACACAAAACCAAGTGACACCAAGACAACGGCGGAGCTCTCGGGTGCAGAACGAGCGGATTGTGTACGTAGTGGGGATACTATTTTAGGGTGTGTATACTTTAGCGAAGTGCTAACTAACTCATTCTGCGCTATGGCATACAGTTCTCGGTCCGGAGCGTGAACGAGGTCGAGCCGATCTATTACGAGCCGCCACTGCCGCTGCGTCGCATCGTCATGGGCTCGCAGATCGCACGCGCGCGGCTCTCGAGCCATGCGCTGGACGCATTGCTCCATCTCTATGCGTACGTTGCTGCGCCTATTATAGGACCAACGGTGCATTTTTTGTATCGACATTTGTACTGAAGTGGATGACTCACGCGTAATTGTTCGTACTGAAGCGACGAGCGGTACTTGCTGTCGGTCGATGGCGACGACGTCCACGTGCTCTTCCGCACCGACGTCCAAGCCGTCGACGAGCTGCGCGCGTTCTACCACGCAGTCGTCGTGCTCGAAGCGCTTGTTGCTACTACGCCGATAGGTACTGCTGGTGGATCGTTGCCAACTGCCAAGCGCTCAGCGACTGGTACGAGTGGCACAAACGCGCTATTGCAGCACGGTGACGTGGTCGAAGCCGCGTACAGCCGCATGTGCACGGACTTTGCGTTCTTCTACCAGCAGCTCCAAACGAGTGGCTGGCGCACGCACATGTTTTTGCTCCAAACAACGTCGTGGCGGATAAAGCTGAGCGACGACGTGTGATGGCGACGTTGTCTAAAGTAGGCGAGTTGCCTTACATTAGGCGACCAGCTAGTAGCGCTCCGTGCATCATGCGACTGAACAAAGAGAGGCGAGAGGCGCCTTGGAGAGTACAATCTGTGTTTTCTTAGGCGTCGGTTCGTCGTTCGTCCAGTGTCGAACTCTCGCTTACATGCTGCAGCATCAGCGACTTCCGAGCGCAAGTCATGCAGCAGTCGTGGCGGATGCTGACGATGACGATACGCGTCGTCGCGACACTGTCGATCTGTGTCTGCTCGTGAGTCAACGGCGTGTGGCCGACGTGCGCATAGCGCTTGAAGCGGATTGCCGCTTGCTTGAACAGCGCCGATGGGTGCGTGCGTGCGTGCATGCATGCGAGGCAGAGAATGCGAGACAACGAGACACGCAGACAGAAGGGCGTTACTAGTACTGACTGTGGACGTGGATATCAAACTGACCTCTCGACCCTCGTGGTGCTTCATAGTCGGGTGTGCATGCGCTGCACCGAGCAGTTGCAAACAACGATGAAGAGATGGTTGCGCTGCTGCTCGCGTTCGGAGCAGACGCGAACGAGCGCGCAGCCTGGGTGCGTGGGTGTGTGGATCTAAGCGCGTCCTACAGCGGCAACAGAAGGGAGTGCACGCGCTTCCATACAACCAAGGCATCTGACGTGTGTGTCAATGTGCGGGTGCATCGACAGGGGTGGTACACGCCGCTGCACCTCGCATGCAAGCACGGCCATGAGCAGCTCATCTGGCTGCTACTCGAGCACGGAGCCAAATGGGGTGCAACTGACAAGGTCCGACAGCCCGAATGTCATTGCTCGTGATCGACGTATGTGCGCGTCTGGCGCTCATTCGCTCTTACTCGCGCCACATCTGACGACATGTAGGCAAAGCGCACGCCGCTAGCATGGGCCGTCAAGGCTGGCAAGGCCGCGATCGCGTACCGCGTCGACCAGGTTAGTTTGATCGGTCGCTGCACCGTGGGCAGTATGAGGTCTGACGTCGTCCTGTTATCTGCCTCGGCGCTTGCTACACGCAGAAGCTGCACGCACGCGAGAAGGCTGCGCACATCGAGGCACTTGGTGCGCGTACTGCTTCCACGCCGCCGTTGCAATCCTTGGGGTGGGGTGTCGGTCGCGTACAACCCACATGATTGCATTGTGCTCATCTTAGTATCGACTAGGCTTTTGTTCAATGCATCCTACATTAGATTTGTTTTTTTTCTAAAATAGTCAAATTGTATGAGATCTTATTACATTCTGAGGATTAACGCTGTCTTCGACTTTGTATGTAAAACGCAAGTAATACAAAAGTCAAGTACAGCGCGAAATATGCAAATTATCTTCAACTGTATGTGAATTACATGCGGACTTGTATTGAACAGATAGGATCAGAACAGATTCGATCTGATTTCTCATAGCAAGGTCAGATTTTCTGTTTTTGAATTTAGATTCTATCTAGCATTTTCAGAGCCATTACTCGAGCCAATAAATCTTTGTATCAACTAGGCTTTTGTAGAACAAAGCAAGTGACATGGGTTTATAAATATTTTGTTGCCGTCGAGTGTCGAAACAAGTCGAAACAAGTCGAAACGAGTCTTAACCACCCATCCCGAGACTACTCGTGCTGCTCATGCTCCCAGCACTGCGCAACTGCCGCGAGAGCTGCGAGCTGCTGCCACCAGTACCTCCAAGCGTCTGACCTGCCGACCCGCTGCCCGAACTGCCGACCGAGAGCAGCGCAAACACCGACGACCGCGTTGTCAAAACCGACGGCGTTGTCGCAACTGCTGCTGCTGCTGCTGTCGCTGCTTTCTCTGCCACATCGCGTCGGTGCGTCGCGTACACTTCCGAGTCGTGAAAGCGGTCGACGAACGCGTCAAAGTCGTGCGAACTCGAGAACCACGCGCGGAGTTCATGGCGCTTCGACAGTCCGCTCTTCTTCTTCGTCGAGCCAGCTTTAGAGCCAGTAGCGCCCTGGAGCTTCTTGTCCTTTTCGTCGCACAGACTCGCGACCTTGTCGTAAAAGTCGCGGAGTCCTCCAACAAACGCACCGTAGCACTCGGCGTCGTAGAACCGCCGGTCGTCCGCACCAGCAGCATCAGCAGCTGCGAGCATCGACGCGACCAACACGTGGCTGCTGCTGCCGGCACCAACGTCGCCATTCGCGAGCCACATCGACGCCGAGCGACTGCTCCGCGCGTCGTCGTAGCTCCGGTGCGACGACAAATCCGTCGTTCGGTATCCGACATCGTCACTCTCGAGCGGTGACGGCATCGTACTCAATCGGACACTACCGCCGCCGTACAACGTGCTGGGTGTCGACAAAGCGCTCGGCGTACTCGGGACCGCAATCGCCGACCGCGAGTTGCTCCGCGCAAGCCGGCGACTGAGCTTTGTCAACACTTTGCGGCGCGTCTTGACCGCGCGCTCAAAGCGCTCGAGAAAGTGTTTGCGCCACTTGCGCGGCAGTGGCACCGCGTTTGCGCTGCTGCTCTTTGCAATCGCAAACGTATCGAGACTGTCGAGGTCGACGACTGTGACATGCGACAAAATCGTGCGCATCGAGTCGTCGCTACGTGCCCGTGCAAACTGGAGACACGACTGCCACGTCTCGGTCGTCACGCCCAAGAGAAACGGCGGCTCGTCAGTGTCGCTACTGCCGACGCTCCGACTTGCATCACCTGTTAGTGCGCTACTAAGTGCAGCAGGTGCCGACGACGCACTTGAGCTGCTGCTGCTACTGCCCCAGCGCCACTCGGCCGAGAGCCGCGAGAACGACGTGCGTGTCTTCGGTCGCGCCGCCTGCTGTGCCGCTGCAAACAGCGCGAGCGCGTCAAACACAAAGCGCCACGACGTCACGGGCACAAACGGTACAAACGTATGCGGCCACCGAAAGGGCGCAAGGAGTGCGATGAGCGAGAGCGCAACGTCCTGGACCTGCGGGAACGACGCGCCAGTAATCACAACCGCGTTCTCCAGCATCAAGAGCCCGAGCAGCTTCACGAGCACTTTTGGACCGAGTAGTCGCAGTGTTCGCAACGCGCTCGCGCTCAGCGGATCGCTGTTGTTGTTGCAAGTGCTGCTGTCGATCACCACGTCGCGTTCGTCGGTCACGGGGGCGGTTGCAGCAAAGTGGCGCAAGTACCAGTCCGGACGCGGCAGCTCCGAGCGCCACGCGCGCGTGTCGCCGTCGCGGACCCGAAAGACTTTGAACGCAGGCGGTCGCGCGTAGCCGATTGCGAGCACGAGGTCGCGCGTCTGCACGAGCGCATGGGCGCGGATGTGCGCAACGTCAAAGCCGACAATGCCACCGACAGTGTTTAGCGTCGATGCAGCAGCAGCAGCAGCAGCAGTCAAACTGCCGCTACCGACGCGCCGGTGATGGATATGATGACTCGGAATGACCGACGCACCAGCTGCGCCGCTCACGTATAGCACCGCGACCTGGTGCGGCGCAAACACGTCGAGGAGCGTGCGCAAGTACCGCAGGTTTTGCGTCCGGAGCGCCGCGGTCTCGAGCTTCCCACTACTGTACTTGGTGCGCGCGTCGCGCCAGCGGTTAAAGATCCACCAGAGGCGCTCGGACTGGACTTCGTCAAAGTCGTACAGTCCAAGCGCATTGTTGTTGCTGTTGGGCGAGCTGCTGCGGTCGTTGGGCCAGTTGTTGGTCGTTGTGTACCGATTATCGTCGCGATGATGGCGCTGCGCGTCGAGCTGGTCATCGCTCGCAGTGCTGAGGTCGTCGCGACTGCTCCACGACGTCACGTCGGCGAGGTCAACAATGCGCCGCCGCGACGATGTTGACGACTCGCCACCACCTGGCAGCGCTTCCAGCACGGGCGGGAGAGCGTCGCCAAGCTCGCCGCTGCTTCCATCGAGTTTGGTCATCGACGACGGCGGTGTCGGGACGTCGGGCTGCGGCGCCGAGCTCGATCGTTCGCGCGTACGCACGACGCTCGTGTGGCTGCGATGCGGCCGCAGGAGCAGCGGCGGGTGCATGCCGGTTGCACCGAGCGCCTTGTAGTGCGGCGCCGCCGCGACGCGCTCGCTCAGCGACGCGAGGCCCGTGCGCGGTGTTGTCGCCGTTGTTCCAAGGAAGCTGCTACTGCGACTGCCATTGGTGCTGCTGCTACCGCCAATGAACGACGCCGAGATATCATGGAACGACGTCGACGGCGTCGGCGACCCGCTCGACGCGAGCAGCTCCGAGATCGACGACATCGACTGGTTCTTCTTGTGGCCTTTGCGCTTCCCAGCTGCTGCTGTTGCTGCCGACGGTGTCCCGGCACTGCCACCGCTGCTGTTACTGGTCGCATGCAGCGTCGACGCCGATGTGCTCGACGTGAACGACGCAGCGCGCGTGCTGCTGTCGCTGCTGCCACCGCCACTCACTGAACTCCGTGGTGTCGCAGTAACGGCACTGCTGCTGCTGCTGCCTCCAGCCGTTGCTGACCGATGCGCTTCGCGGAATGCTGCGAGCTGCTGCGCGACGCTGCCGAGACACAACTTGGCGCTCAGCAACTCGTCCAAGTGCGCACTCACGAGCTCGTCGACGTACTCGGGCACACGCTCGAGCTGCTGGAGCTGGCACGCGAGGACGAGCAGCTGCAGCGTCATTGTCTCGAGTCGCGCGATCACGCCGGTGCTAAAGTTGAGGATCGGCACGACGCAGTACGTGCCCGCACTACTACCAGTCCCAGTCCCACTCGTCGCATCGTCGCGGCGATGAAACGCGACGCGCCGAAGAAACACGGCGTGGAGTAACTTGACGGCTTCGTCCCAGAACGCCGCAGCTTCTTTCACAGCCTTGTTGTTCTTGTACGACGCGAGGCGCTCGAGCCAGAGCCACACTTCGCTGCACGCAATAAGCGTCTGCAAGAGCGCAGCTGGATCAGCGACCTGTTCGGCAAGCACCATCGCGCGCCGCAGCAGCCGCTGCGCGTCAAGCAACGACTGCCGCGTGCGCTCAATGATGTCGTCGTCGTCGTCATCGTCACCCAGCGGCAATGCGTCCGTGCTATCGACAGTCGGTGTTGACACCCCACAACTCTGTCGGCGCAACGAGCTGCGCTCGACCAAGTGTGTCTTGAGCGCGTCGTCGTCGACGTTCGAGCCGAGCGCAAAGAACGCGTGCGCGATCGGCGCGACGCGCAAGCGCACGACCGCGAGCAACGTCTTGAGCTGCGCGCGCACGTCGTCGAGCGCCTGGAACTGGTCAAACGCAGTCCAGAGCGCGTCGACACCAGCTGCAAGCGCACTGTCGGCGCTACTCGCGCACTCGGTAAACCGCAGCAGCCGCGCACCGATCGCACGCTTCTCGTTCGTGCTGAGGCCGTAGAACGAGCCAGCAAACGTCATCACGACGCACTCGACTTCCGCTGCAATCGCTGCGTCCCGCCCAGCCATCGCCTCGGCCGCCAATGGATTCGATGCAGACGATGCGCGTGGCGCAATACGACGCCGTCGGCCTTCGTAGAACTCGCGGCAGAGCGCCGCAAAGACTCTGCTGTCAAGTACGTGGAGCTGCGCTTGCGTGCGCACGTTCTCCTTGTCGCTCTTGACGTGTGCGAGCGCAAGCCAGAGCGCTGCGTCGCGCAGCTCAAGCGCTGCGAGGTGGCACTTGGCGCGGCAGAGCACGTACCGGAGCGAGAAGACCATGTCAAAGCAGTAGCGCGCTTCGCTGCCGAGACCGCCCATGCTCCGACCGCCGCCGCTGCTGCTGCCAGTCCCAGTGTTCCCGCCGTTCGTGCCGCTGCTACTACCGATCGTCGAGCAGTTCAAGATGTTCTCTTTCAGGCGCTCGCAGAACGCGTTTGCTTCGCGATCGAGCCCTGCGAGCGTCTGACGACACGTCGCGAGCAACCGCATCTTGCGCGCGTCTTCGGCCAACAGCATCTGGAGCTGTGTGCGTTTGCCGCGTGGCAGGCGCGACGAGTAGCTCAGCACGTAGTGCAGCACGTGCATCGCTTCGAGGTACCGACCGCTCGCGCGATAGACGTCGCGTACGAGCAAGTGGAGACTCAGGTCGTGCGTGAGCCACGCGTCGAGCTCGCTCGTGTGGCCGCGCGCCCCCGACGGCATGTGGAACGACCCGCTCATCGACGACGACGTCGTTGCTGTGCTCGTCGTCAACATCGTGCCGCTGCGGCCAACGCTCACACTGTCGCTGCTGCTGCTGCCAGCCGCATTGCTGTAGAGCGTCGCGAGGAAGCTCGGCGGTAGCACGTTGGAGTGCTCGCGCAGCACGCGACCTGCCGCCAACAGGTTCGCTTCGGCCCGCGCAAAGTGGCCTTCGCGGATCCACAGGTTCGTCAGCGCCTGCGTGAGGTACACAAACTCCGTGACGTTGCCCTGCCGCTGTGCGCTCGCCGCAACCTTTTCGTGCAGCGGCAGTGCGCGCGCCACGTCGTCGGCTTCGAGCGTCACGCGGCACAATAGTCGGTCCATGCGGTCGTACGCGTCGCCTTGGTGCAAAAAGCCGTAGAGCGCGCGCGCCGCTTCGAGCGCCAACACGCCGTAGCGGTACTTGTGGTTCTTGATCAGGACGTTCCCAAACTGCTCGAGCGCTTCACGGCCGAGCTCCGAGAGCAAGCCGTCGTTGCTAAACAGACTGCGACAGAGTGCGCCGACCGAGTCAGTTCTGTCAGTCCTCACAAAAGCAAACGGCGCGAGCTTGGCGCTCGAGCACGCGTCGAGGAGCCGCACGGCTTCGTACGTGAGCGACTCGGCTGCGCGCATGTTCGCAAGCGAGCCCGCGAGATGGTGCATGCTCCCGAGCATGAGCGCGCACTTGGCTTTCACGAGCGGCTGCGTGTGTGCGCCAATGCGCTCGTAGAAGAACGTGAGCGCCGCGAGCCGCAAGCTGCTCGACGGCTTGAGCAGCGCCAAGAGCCGCGACTCGGTGCTCCAGCCGCCGAGGCCACTCGAGCTGTTGCGACGCTCGGTCGGCGACCGTGACGGCGGCGACGGGTCGTCGCTGTTACTACTGCCATTGGAATTGCTGCCGACACCAGTGCGCGCAGTCGTGTAGAGCCCTGGAATCGCGCTCTGGACTTTCGCCTCCGTGTCGAGCAGCTCCATGAGCCGCGGGTCAATGTTCATGTCGTCGTCTTCAAACTCAAAGAGCTCGCTGAGTTCTGGGATCGCAACGTCCGCAAGTGCGCTCCGGCTCTCGTACAGGCTCTGGATGTCGCAGAGCACGAGCGCTTGGAGGCAGATCGCGTCCGGTGAAATACCGACTGCCGTCGTGCTCACGCCAGCAATCGACGCGGCTGTTGCAGTCGCTGCTGTTGCTACTGTCGATGGTTCACTTGTCGTGTTGATACCGGTAATATTGATGGTACTACTGGTAGTAATACCAGTAGTACTAACATCGCTATGGCAGCTCGCACGGCTCTCAGCACTCGTGTTCAGGTGCATAAAGAGCGCGCCGTAGTACTCGAGGATCTCGTTCGCAATACTTGGGGCCGCGTCGCCGGCAATGAGCTCCATCGGACAGAACGCGGGGAGCTGGTTGCACACTTGCCACGTGTGCGAAAAGTCGCCACTTGCAAAGCCGACGAGGTGGTGGCAGACGTACCGGAGCTCAATGAGCGCAATCACATGGCGATACAAAGGGAACGCAGCGGCGCAGATGCGCAGGATCGACTGGAACTGCCGCATCCAAAACAGCGTCGCACTGCTGCTCGTCTGGGCGGCAGCCGACGCTGTTGCGGCTGTCGACGAGAACGACAGCGACGCGCGGCTGTACGGCGTTGTTGGGACCGGCGGTGGCTGCGGTCCGTACAGCCGTGCAGCCTCCTGCAAGATCTCGATCGTGCACTTGGCCATTGCGTCAACGTCGTCAGGCGACTCGGCAGCTGTCCAGTCGCCGTCAGCAAACGCTGTTGTCGACACTTTCTCAAAGAACACGCGCACGAGCTCGCGATTCGACTTGTCTTCGCCAAAGAACCGGTAAATCGCAATCTGTTCGAAACACTTGGTTGCAAATGTGACGCCAAATGGCAGTGCGACAAATGCGCGAAACTGCTGGTTCTTCTGCTGCTGCCGCGGGTTTGCGAGCTGCTCGCGCGCAGCTTCGAGCACTGGTGTTGCAACGCAGGACTTTGAGCTGACGAGCGTCGCGAGCCAGCGCTCGAGCGCGTGCTCTGACAGACTTGCAAAGCTCTTGGCATGTCGCAGAGCGTCCTCCAAGTGGCTGAACGTACTGCATGGCTTTGGGTACCGCTCAATGCGCACAGCGTATGCCGACGAACTCGCAACGTCGAGCAATCGAAACTTGTCGACGAGCGCAAACTCAATCGAGTGGCTACTACTACTACCGGGTGCGGACGTGAGACTCGCACGCGACAGTGCGCCGTCGACGCTGCCGTCGACGCTCGCACTCGGTAGAAACTCGCTGCGCTTGCGTTGGAAGAGCGGCTCGTCGACTGTTTTTGGTGCGCCACTACGCTTGTGTGCATGGCGGCCAGCAGTGGTAGTAGGACGCCCCGTGTCGCTGCCATTGCTGCTATTGCCTCCGTTGCTGCTGTCGTCGTCCGAGAGCGCGTCGCCGTCCATCATCGCGTGGAAGTTGCGCAAGAAGATGTTGAAGTTCTCGGACCGTCGCCGCGTCGAGTCGACGGCGCTGCTGCTGCTGCCCGTGAGTGCGGTACCCGAACCATCGGCGCGTTCGTCGTCGCTTGCGTCTGCAAAGCCAAACTCAACGTCCCAGTCCTCGTCGTCGTCCGACGCGTCGGCTGCAGCTGACGACGTTCTGCGCGTCGTGTTAGGACGTGCAGTGGCCGCAGTGGCGCTACTGTCGCTGTCGCGTTTATCATCGTCGATGGCAAAAGACACGCTTGCAGCAGTCGTGACGTTGCTACTGCTGCTGTGCATAGCTGCTGCGTCCGATCCGCGGCGGCTGCTGCGACCGCTCGAGCCACGCAATGGCGCAAGCGCATCCGCGTCGAGACCAGCAGCGTCTGTACTGCTGGCAGGCTCAAGCATATGCTGCGGACTCGACGGTGCAGTTGCTGACAATGGCGCACACTGCGTACTGTCGACATCGCCTGCTGCTGCTGCTGCGTCGCCGCTGCTTCGGCGGTGATGCCGCGCACTGCGACTGTGTTGCGGCTGCGACGCCGCCTTGAACGTCTGCCGCAGGTCCGAGTAGTTGCTGTCGAGGCTGTGCTGTCGGTGCCACCGCAGCGTCGCGCGCTGCAATGCGCTCGACGCGTGATGAAAGTTGCTGCTGAAACGCGTCGCGAGGTCGCCGACGCGGTCGGGACCGCCACGCGGCCGCTCGCTGTTGTTGGTACCGTCAGCACCTCGAGAGCTGTCCATAAAGTCGTCGGTCCAGTCCTCGACATCGTCATCGAGCGACGCTGCAATGCCAACAACGACTTGGTCGCGCGCTGCTGTTGTGCTCTTGCTATTGCTGTTGGTGCTATTGCTGTTGTTGTGGCCGTGCGAGTCCGAGTGGCGGTGCGTGCGCGACCACGTCGCAGCAGTTGCAGCCGCGCCAGGCGTCGTTGGCCGCGCACGCTCGCCGGTGCTCGCCATGCGCTGCGTTGTTGGCTGTTGCTGCTCGGCGAATGCGCTTGCGAGCTCGTCGCTGCCGCTGCGCGCGCTGCCATGCTGACTCGTCGTCTGTTGTGGCAGTCGCACGGTCTTCTTGCGCGCGTTCGCGCTTCGACTGCTGCTCGTGCTGTTTGACGCAAAGAGCGCTGGCGTCGACAGCTTCATCGCTGTTGCTGTGTATGTATGTGAGTGTATGTGTAAGTGTGTGTTGCTGCTGTTCTACTGACGCTGGAGTGCGCGTGCGCGCATGCTCTGGGGGGAAACTATCGATCGATCGAACACGCCGCCACGGCACTTCGCGGTCGTGCTACTACTGCTGACTGCTATCTGATGCTGTAGGGGGGACCTGTTGCAACGCACACGTGTGTGTGCTGGTCGCTGTTGTTGTTGCTGCTTCTTGCCGTCTCGTGCTGTCCTGCCGCCCCGCGCTCGCTCGCTCGCTTGGTCACTGCTGTGCTCCCATTGTCGCTAGGGCCAAAGTCAAAGCGATCGCCAAAAAAGGTCAATGTGAAAATTTCAAAACCCTAGCCCTCGATCGTACTTTACCACGATGCGCTCATATCTGCAAATAAAACGTGCAACCCATGACTGAAAACTGCAATTATCCAAATCACGATGGAGTATAAACGAACATCGACAAGTGTTCCGAGGTCGCAAACGACACCGTATGAACGCAAAATATTTCGTGCTCAAGATGACTCGAGATGATGCAGGTGAATGAGTGAGAGAGAGCGTAGTGTGGAGTCGCTCAATCGCAAAAGCGCAGAACACATTCACCCACCTTCTGCTGTCAAAAAGCGACTTGCTGTCGAACGAACGAACAACAAACAATTGTTTCCACTTCACTGACCTTTTTTTCGCGAACGAAAGAAGTGCGTGGTGTATATAACAGATGTGGCACATTACTTCGTGTACAAGTGTCATGTGGCACATACTATACGATAATTACGAGACGTACTTTATCCGACTGCTGCAGTACAAGATTGTACTATTTCTCTGTAATCTCATGAACGAATTTCAACATCACGTCACTCGTAACAACCCGCACGCTCCATGTGGACACTTGTTCTCGGCTGGCGACGGCATCCACGAAGCAGCAAGTAGTGAGCACTCCATAGTCTGCTCCATCTTGCACACTGGATAGCTGAGCTGACCAATTGCAGTTTCCTGCCTTTGCACGATTGCCATTTCTGTGTAACACTAAAATGCTCGATATTCGACGCAACAACTGCCCAATCCTGGCATCGATCTGGTCATCCACTCCGACCAGTACTTCGTTGTGCGATGGTCATGCGAATTGGTCGCAAGCGACAAATCTGTGTGTTCAAGAAGGCGTTTGTAGTCTTGCAGTCCTCGTGTCGTGTCTTGATATATACGATTGCAAGTACCAGTCGCAACGATCATACAACTTGCCACCACATGCTTCAAAAATATCCCCTCTCCAAATCGATAGTCATGGCAAATAGTAGGACTATAAATGGCTACACTATAAATGGCTACACAGCCGCCTATTAGCATCATCTCTTGCTGCGCCTTGCTTGCACCACTCCAGTTGAGACGCCCGCGCCGACAGCGACTCTGCGCACTCGCTGCTGCAGCGCGAAGATCAACGTTCTCGACGCTCGAACGCCGCGCGCTCTATCTCTCTCAACATGGCGACTCGGGGTGCATCACCAAGCGCCGCAATGGCAACGAAGCAGCGTGTGGACAGCGGGGGCCACACGAAGCTACAGCGGTCGAGCGCGAACCGTCTCGCTGGTCAGGACATCGCTGGCGTCACGAAAGTGGTCGACGCCGCTGAACTCGCGCGCATCAAGGTGTGGCCTCGCGTCGCGTTTGCACTCACTCGTGGGCGAGCTGTATAATCGGACTCGAGTAGTCGCTTGCTTGTTGCTTACGCTCTGGCTTGACATGCTAGACACTGACTGACGCATGTAAACGCACTCGAACCTGCAGAAACGCGCTGTGATCATGACAGACGACGACGTCAAGCACATGAAGCAAGAGCACGAGCAGCATCTCTCGGCAACGCGACACGAGTCGGACGAACGAAAGCGCCGCATGATGGAGAAAGAGCTCGCTGTACGCGCGCGACGTGAGCAGTCGGCGCTCGAGATGGAGATGGCGGCCGAGCAGAAGGCGCTGCTGACGCCTGAGACGATACAGCGCAACCAGCACTTGGTGTCGATTCGGCGCATCCAGTCGCTTGCACTCCAAGCGACCGGCTACCAGCTCTGCGATGAACTGCAGGGTCATACGAAAGCACGCGCCGCAATGGAAGTGCGGTACGAGCGCGTGCACGACGCGATCATGGCGCGCGACTGCGAGACCGAACTCGAGGTCCGCAAGCAACGTGCTGCCGAAGCACACGCGACGCGCATTGAAGCGCGCGAGATGCTCGAGCAGCAGATCGCAGCGCGGCAGAAGCAGGCGATCTGGGACGAAGAGGCGAAAGCGATCGAAGCGCAAAAGATCGTTGCGACGTACAAACAGTACGAGGTCGAAGCGCAGGCCAAGATCGCGCAGCAGCACGTGCTTAGGACACGTGTCCAGCAGGACGTTGCGCAGACGAACGCGCGCATCCAAGAGATGAAGCAGCTTGCACGTCTCCAAGAGCAGCGCGAAGACCTCGCAGCCGCTGCGTACAACCGCAAGAAAGCGTTGGCCGACGAAGCAGCAGTAGCTGAAGCCCAGCGCGTGCGGCGCGCGAACGAGATGCGGGTCGCGAAGCTACGGGCGCAGCAAGAGCGCGCGCAGGACAAGCAGGCGCTGACTGATGCGAAACGCGCGAAACAAGCGAGCGAAGCCGCCGAGATGGAGCGGCGCAATGCAGAAGCGCAAGCTCGAGCCAAACAACTGGCGCTCGCGCAGTCGATTGCCAACGACCGCATGCGCCATGTCGCAAGCCGTACAGCGCAGCAGCAGATGCAGCAGCAAGCTGAATTGGCAGCTGACCGACACGCGCAGTTGCTGGCCGACCACGCACTCGCTCGTGATAGGGCCCAAGCCCAAGCCAAGACTAATAGCTCAATCGCGTACGGCCATGCATTGCAGCAGCAGATTGGTGAGAACAAAGCGCGGCACGCCAAGGCGGCAGTCGCAGAGCAAACGGCTGGTGCCGCAGCAGTCGGCAAGAAGGTAGCGGCGCGCGACTGTATTGTTGCCGAAAAAGTGCGAATCGCAACGCTCGAGCGGCTCGAGCGACAGGGCGTGCCTGAAGAGTACTTGAGAGAGCTAGTCGCGATGCGCATCACCGAGTCGAATGTGTGAGGAGGTGGTCGAGACAAGTGGCATGATCGATGAGAGGTTGAGAGAGTGGTCGAGAGAGTGAGGTCGACATAGACGAGCAGTAGCATCACAAGGTGAACGCGAAGGAATATATATTCAATATTTATTGTATACTCAATTACGTATATTTTTCTCTATACTTTGCTAAAGTATAGGGAAAGAAATAACTTTACTGTATCAGGCAAATTGAAATGTCCTGAATCATCAATTGACAAACTAGTATCCTCTTGTGTATGCAGACGTCAGCTGTGTATGTATTGCGGTTTGCGATCTACTCCAGTCCCAACTGTTGCTCGATACCTCCCACTACCAAATGATCTCACTCGCCGACAGCTTTGACGCGCTTGATGCTCTTGCTCTTGCGCAGTCCAAGCGCCTCGCGCTCCGTTGCTTGCTTGGACCGGAACGCTGCGGTCAGATCGTGGATCGCCGCATCGGTGACTGGCCACTTGCGCTGCGCCGCTGCGTTCTGCCAAAAGAAGACGCTCGTGTCGAACGACGCGATGCGCCAGCGCGTCTTGCGCACGTGCTGCTTGCCCTCGCAGTAGCCGTGGGCGCGCTGCGGCACGAGGACGTGGCGCTGGTTGAACCGACTCGCGCGCAAGAGCTGCCACCCGCGCGTGTGGTCCCACGCCGGGATCACAACGATAAACATGAGTGCGCCGGCTTGCGGTGCCGCCAACAGCATCGCCATGTGCTCGGCCATGCGCGCAATGAGCGCCGGGATGAACGGCGGGTTCGCTTCAAAGCAGCCGCGTTGCGGCGCAAACGTAAAGAAGCTCCCGACGCTCCCAAACGGCGCGTCCGTGTCGCGGAACGCGCTGCCGAAGCGCCCGTAGCGGCAGTTGAGCGGTGACGCGAAGCACTCCATTGCACAGCCAAAGTGCTGCAGCAGCACATCAAAGACCTCTTCGTTGAGCGCCGCCTGGAAGCCGCCGCCGTCGAGCGAGTCGTACCGCAGCAAAAGACTGAACACTGCACGGTCGAACGTCTGTTGCGCCACTGGCGTGTCAATCGCTAGACGTTGGTGTCGCGTGTAGAGTATCCGCAGCTTCGTATAGTGCGCAGCACTCAGCTTGACGCGCGTGCTGCCGTACACGAGTTCGATAGCTACGCCATCGTCGACTGCGCGCTGCGTCACGCGGCGCTTTGCGTTGCTTGTGCCACTCGTCGCGTCAGTCTGTGCAAACTTGCGGAGCAGTCGCTCGGACTCGCGCGTGAGCGCTTTGCACGTGCGCGTCGCAGCTGCGCGTGGCGCGCCGGCCTTGACGAGCTCGTCGAGCAAGCCGCTGAAGTCGCTGCCCGCGTGTGGGATCAGCGGATCGTTCTATAGTGAAAGCAAGTGTACATGGGAGTGTGACAAAGTGTGTGGGCAGCTACACAGATCGACAGATCGACAGATCGACAGACGCACCTCGACGACCGTGAGCTTGGACGTGAACTGCCACGTCTCGTACGTTGCGTTCGGCAGCTTGGCGATGCCCATCTCTTCGCCTGCGCGCTTGATCTTGGCGCAGAGCGTGCGCACAGTCTGCTGCCGCGCGATCTCGGTCGCAGGCGCAACGTTGTTGGTGCCACCAACTACGCGCTCAATCTGCTGCAGCTCGGCAGCCGACAGCTTGTGCATCACGCGCGCGTTCCAGATCGCAGGCTCGCTGCCGGCATCGACATCGGGGAATGTCAGAAGATGGTCGTCGTCGTCACTGCCGTCGTCTGCGTCTGCGTCCACCTCTTCGCGACTCCGTTTCTTCGACTTGGCAGTGGCAGTAGGAGCGCTGCTCGTCGTCTTGCTGCTGCTAGCAGCACGCGTACTGCTTTTGCTGCTCGAAGTCGTCTTGGCTGGTGCGCACAGCGCTGGCGCATTCCCAGTCGCTGCTGCCATGGACGCAAGGATGGCTTCAAGCGGATCCATCGCGTGCTGTGTGTATGTAGGAGTCACAAACTTGCTGATGTCTATAGGTATCGATGAACAGCTCGCAGCTCGCAATGCAACAGCAGATGAGTGATAGATGGACGCTGGAGGAGGTGTCGAAGAGGTCTCGAGGATGGTCCGGTATCGATGACAGGCTCGTGGCAAACGTCGATTTACCTCATTTACGTCCACAAATACCTCTATATCGCCGCATTACCTCTTAATCCTAATGTCGATTTAAGTCCCGTTTAGGATATTTGACCTCACTGGATTTGTCATTCGTGCATAATTTTGATACAACCAATATTGGAATTTACCAGCATTGATTGATATCAACGCGATTGTATGACATACATAATCGGTTTTAGAAGCGAGTTATTGGTTGCTGAAAACAATAGGCAAAGCATAACTTGACCAAACTGGATTATTTTAGGTGTGTTACAAAACAATGCTTCTTAATGAGGATACATCGTAATGTTTCTCATCACAAGAGGACGAACGACTTCGCCTCGAAGAGCTCAATCGCGCTTGAAACACAGGCGCGAGGTGTACACGCAGATAGGAAGCAGACCCAGTCGCCTAAAAGCTGGTGTCACACGATGAGCGAGCTGACGAAACGCATAGCCTTCGTGCTTCACGTGTCGGGTGCTGATGACGCTACCTAGGACGTCAATGGCAGTATCAGCAGCATCGCGGGCTCGCCGCTGAGCTTGAAGGATGTATATGTCGAGTGAGACGCTTGGTTGTTGTGCGTGTGATGGAGTACGACGTTCTATCACGATAGAATATATCCACCGACACGCGACACCATCATCCACCAGAGCTTAAAGCGCTCTAACTTTGTAACTGAGCACGCACAGCAAGCGAACTGTAGTTCTGGCAGCTGAGTTTGTAATGCTGCGGTTTGCCGAGTGCGCGAGTAGCGCTTGTCGAACTGCTCTCGTTGTAAGTTATAACTTGTAACTAGGCGCACAAAACCAGTGTAGTGCCAGCAGCTGAATTTGTGATGCATAGCGGTCACGTGATGGACATGAGTACCGCATCCTCACGTGTGCTGGTCAACGGCTTCACTTTGGTCTCGTGGGTGCAGATGATATCCAAATCAGCCGCAGGCTTCCCGTTTTGACTGACTCGCTTTTTACATTCCCACTCGTTGCCCAACTGCAAGTCACCAGCAATGATTGGCATGACACGTCAGTGGCAAGCAGAATCGCTCGACCACCCGCGCTGTCAGCGCAACCAAGACGCCATTCCTCAAGACGCACGGTGACGACGAGTAAACAAGCAACGCAACGCAACTCGACAAATAATGGGTTCACGGGCGTCGACCCGCCGACGTGCGTTCTCCTCAAACCTCGACGAGCACGAAGCACCGTGTGATGTTTCGCAACTGACGTCAGTCCGTGCTGCTTCTCTGTCCTCCTCCTCCACGAACGTCGAGCACGCGAGCCTGTACAAGCAATTGCTCGAAGTGTGCCAAGCAGGCGACGCTGCGAAGCTACAGACGCTGCTCGTCGATCTTCAGGCCGATCCGTCACAGCAGCAGCAGCTCCAACAACAGCAGTTCGATCTCAAGCAGCTCGTGAACACAGTGAACGAAGGCGGTGACACGCTCCTGATCGCAACGAGCAGATGCGGTCACAGTCAGCTGATCGCACTCTTGATCGACGCTGGTGCAAACGTCGACGGTGCGACTGCGAACGGAGCGACTGCGCTGTATATCGCAGCGCAGGACGGACATGCCGATGCCGTCGCAGAGCTGCTCGCACACGACGCGAACGTCGACGCTGTGACGTTGGATGGCTTAACGGCGCTGCTATCCGCTATCGTCTACGGCCACAAGGACATTGCCATGGCGCTGCTTGCAGCCCATGCGCGTGTCGATACAGTCGCAGAGTGCGGTCTGATAGCGCTGCACATCGCTGCTACGAGAGGTTACGCCGACCTCGTCGTGCCACTCATTGCGTCCCACGCGCACGTCGACGCAGTCGCTGAAGACGGTATGACCGCGTTGCATATCGCGTCTGCGAACGGCCACACAGACGTTGTTACAGCGCTGCTCACACAGCACGCGAGCGTCGATGCCGTCAATGCAAACGGGTTGACAGCGCTGCTTATTGCGTCTGTAAGCGGTCACGCAGACATCGTAACCGTGCTGCTGACGAATGGCGCGAATGTCGAAAAGGCTGAAGCGAACGGCGTGACACCGCTGTATATCGCAAGTGCGAGCGGCCACGTCGGCATCGTCGTCGAGCTCCTCGCGCATCATGCGACTGTCAATGTCGCTGTGGCGGACGGCACGACGCCGTTGTTCATTGCTGCAGCAGGCTGTCACGTCACGATCATCACAGAACTACTGAAGCACGGCGCAAACACCGAAGCGGTCGACGCGCAAGGCTGGACCGTGCTGCGCAGAGCCGCGCGGCTCAACACCGTCGCTGTGATCACGACATTGCTCGCACACAACGCACGCGTCGATGCGACCGACGAAAACGGTGCCACGGCGCTGCACTTTGCGACTGGAAACGGCCATGGCGACGCTGTCGCGGCGCTGCTTGCACACGGTGCGAACGTCAATGCTGTCAAAGATGGTGGCTGGACGCCGCTGTACCTCACAGCCGAGGTCGGTCTTACGACGATCGCCCTCCAGCTGCTCGACGCACACGCGTGTGTCGACGCAGTTGATGCGACTGGCGCGACAGCGCTGTATGCTGCGGCTGCAAAGGGTCACAAAGATCTTGTACTAGAGCTGCTCGTGCGGCACGCAAATGTCGACGCTACGACAGTGACGGGTGCGACGCCGCTTCTCATCGCTGCGCAGTTTGGTCATGTCGACGTCGTGTCGGAACTGCTCGCGCATGGTGCGAGCATCGCTGCTGTGACTGCTGGCGGATCGACGGCGCTGCACCTCGCGACATCGAACGACCACGTCAATGTCGTCGTCAAACTGCTCAAGCACAACCCGAACGTCGAGGCAGTCGAAGCCGACGGATCGACGGTGCTGTATAAGGCTGCACAGCGCGGCAATACGGCGATCGTGACGGCGCTGCTCACCCACGACGCGGCTGTCGACGCACGGGAAGCAACCGGATCGACGCCATTGTACGTCGCGGCGCAGAACGGCCACAGCAACGTCGTCAGGACGCTGCTCGACCATCACGCAAGCGTCGACACGGTGGACAACGACGGCTGGATCGCCCTGCACGCTGCTGCGAAGAACGGCCACGTCGACGTCGTGCAGCAGCTGCTTGACCATCACGCAAGTGTCGATGCAGCGAATGCCAGCGGCTGGACGGCACTCCACGTCGCTGCGCACGAAGACCACGTCGACGTCCTCACGGTGCTGCTCGCGCATCACGCACGCGTCGATGCAGCCATCGCGAGCGGCAAGGCGGCGCTTCACGTCGCAGCGCAGAACGGCCATACAAACACTGTCATGACGCTGCTCGCAAATGGCGCGGATGTCCATGCAGTCGATATTGGCGGGTCCACGGCACTGCACATCACAGCGCAGACCGGCCACGCAGACGTCATCGCGCTGCTGCTCGCGCACGGCGTACGAGCGGATGCAGCCGAGTCGAAAGGCTGGACCGCGCTGCACGTCGCTGCACAGAATGGCGACGTTGGGATCGTGAGAGCTCTACTTGCGCACGGTGTGACGGTCGATGCAGCCGATGATCGCGGCGCGACGCCGCTCCACATCGCCGCCCAGAACGACCACACGGCCGTCGTTGCAGCGCTACTCGAGCACGGCGCGAGTGTCGATGCAGCCTACGAGCGTGGCTCAACTGCGTTGTGCATCGCTGCGCACTTGGGCCACGTCGGCGTCGTGACCGAGCTGCTCAAGCACAGCGCAAACGTGCATGCCACGACTGCAGGCGGCGAGTCGGCACTGCACTTTGCGGCGCTGAGCGGTCACAAAGCTGTCGTTATCGCGCTGCTCGATCACGATGCGAGCGTCTATGCGATCGGTATGAACCGATGGACGCCGCTCCACGCCGCGTCTGCGAGCGGCCACACGGACATCGTTGAAGAGCTGCTCGCACGCGGTGCACCGTTGACGGCCGGCACGGCGTCGGGCTCGACAGTCGTGCACCTCGCGGCGGAACATGGTCACGCCGAGATCGTTCGCGTGATACTTCGGGCGATCGCTGCCGAGCTGCAGGTAGCGAGCACGAGCGGCGCAGAACCGTCGCTGTGGACGAGCGTGCTGCTCGAGTTGCCCGACCATCGCGGCGACACAGTGCTCCTCACTGCTGCGCGCGCCTGCCACTTTGACATCGCAAGTCTGACAGTCGATGCAGGCGTGTCGGTACACGCGCGCGCAGCGGACGGCGAGACGCTGCTGACGCTCGCAGTGTTGTTCGGTAACCAGCGCTTCATCATCGAGCTGTTTGAGCGCGGACTCGTCATGCCTGCGCAAGCGAGCGCGTCTGCAGATAGCGGCGTCGAAGCCAGTGTCGATCGCAACTCGTTGATGTCATCGACGCTCCAGACGCTCACAGAGACGGCCAAGCAGATGTACGAGTTCACGGCGATGTGGCACAGCGCCGTCGATCGGCTATGCCGCTTGTTTCGACAGCTCGCGACAGCACGTGCCGAGGCATCGTCCCATGACAGCGCGCTGCAGTTCGTCATGCTCGTGTGTCACTTCATTCGACTCCAGTCCGTGTGCTCCTCGAGCAGCGTGTTTGCGCGACTCGCTGCCAGTCAGACCGCAGTGAACCGACTGCGGGATCTCCACACCGAGCTCGCGTTCCTCGAGCGTGCAGTCAGCGTCGTTGTCGATGACGGTTCTGCTGAACCGTCAGCACCAGAGCAAGAGCGAAGCTGGGAGACCCAGTTCGCGTCCGATGAGGTCGCATTGCTTGCGAACTTCCGAGACACAATCGTGGCGCTCGTGGATTGCGACGACGCGCCGCGACCGACACTGAGCGACGCCGACCGCGCAGCCGTGCCGCTGCTCCAGCACAAGATCACGGTGCACGGCACGTCGTGCAGTCCCGACCTGCTCGCGCTGCTCGAGACGTGTTTGGACATCGCAGACGGCGACGATGCGACAGACACGTCGCGCTCGTCACCGCCGACGTGGTTCATCCCCGACCACGACCTCGACGTCACGGCAAACGACGCAGCAGCGACTGTGCATGCCAAGTGGGCAAACTCGGCCGTCGTCGCGAGTCTGCACTATGTATCGCGCGAGACGTTCGTTGTGAGCGTCGAGACGTGCATTAGCTTGAGCCACCCAAACGTCGTCACGGTCTTTGGCGCGTCGCACTTGCACGTGCCGTTCATCGCGGTGTTTGAGACTGCAGCGAGCACAAGTCTGCGCGCGTACCTGTCGCACACAGCGCACACGCCTGTCGTGTGGCACAAGCTGCTCGAAGTCGCGCGCGGTCTCCGGTACCTCACAGACCGCGGCGTGCTGCTCGCGACACTTCGATGCGACGGCATCTGGGTCGGTGCCGACGGCCTCGCGAAGGTGAATGCATTCAACTGCATCTTGCCAGACAGCGACACAAACGACGCAGAAGCTGCCATCGATTCGAACGCAGCAAAGACAGCAGCAGCCAAGGCGCAACGCGTGCGCTGGAGGGCGCCCGAGTGCATCCGCGGCGACGCGCCAACCGCCGCGTCGACGGTGTACGCGTTTGGGATGTGCGTGCTCGAAGCGCTGACCGGCGAGCGGCCGTGGCGCGACGAGCTGGATGACGCCACGGTCAAATCGAAAACGTTGTACAACCACCGGCCAGCGATCCCTTTAGACGTCGCAGATGCGCCAAGACGTCTCGTCGAGCAGATGTGGCTCATGAACCCGAGCATGCGGCCAACACTATCGGTCGTGTGCCACGCGCTCGAGCAGTTGGCTGCTGCCGAGATGCAAACGAGACGCGAACAGCAACGCAGCGGATCCGAACAGCAGCCGCAGTACCGCCCGGTGGCGAATGCGAATGTCAGTCTTGACACGCTCGTCGTCCCAGCACTCGAGGCGACCGTGCCCGCGTTCCTCGAGCGACTCAAACGCAAGTGCAAGCTGTGCGGCGAGCACAGAGACGCCATCGCGTACATCCTCGAGCGCACAAGCAACGTCGTTGCGCTGCTGCAGACGCAGACCCAACAGCAGCGCATTTGCGCGAGCGACGTCGCACTTGCAGGTCTAAGTGACGTGCTGCTGCGTCTCGATCGGTTCCTGCGCTTCGCAATGGGTGCGACGTCGGTGCTGCAGTGCGCCAAGAGCCAGCGCGCGGCGCTCCGGAGCAACGTGTTCCACCAGCAGTTGGATGAGCTATTGGCGTCGCTTGGGACGTCAGAGGTCGACCCGATCCTCCACGACTGGAAGCGCCGTGCGCATGAGGACAGCGAGCACGCAAGCAGTTGCGATGCGATCGATGATGGTGATGATGCGACAGCGGACGCAGCGTCGACGCCAGTGCGAGTGCCAGTGCCTACCAAACCCGAGGCCGTGACGATCACGCGGTTTGCAAACGACCGACTCGCCGACGCGTTCTGCGAGCTCGACTTTGGTGCAGCCGACGCTGTCGCCGATGCCATCGCTGTCGGTCGGACGAACACTGCAGCGTATGCACAGAGCGTCGCCAAACTGCCGTGGCTCGTGCACGCGCACGAGCTCCAGTACAGCAGCAGCGACTTGATCGGCACGGGTGCATTTGGCGAAGTGTACCGCGCAACGTGGCGCAGCACGCCAGTCGTGATCAAGTTCATGGGCTACGAGGCCGACGTTAGTGCGCTCGACCGCGCGCTGTTCTTCCACGAGCTCCGCGTGTGGTTCCCACTGAGCCACCCGCACGTCGCCAAGTTGTATGGCGCGTGTCACGTCGGCAAGCGTTTCTTTGCGTGCGAGCTCGTAGGCGGCGGGACTCTCGACGCGTACCTGAAGAAGCAGCTGCGTTCGCTAAGTGATCGCGACTCGGTGGCCACTGACTCGAGCGTTGGACCTACGACAGCAGCCACAGCTCCAGTACCTGCTGTGACGTGGCACCTGTTGTTCCAGATCGCCCTCGGTCTGCAGCACTTGCACGACCACAACGTGCTGCACAACGACCTCAAGTGCGACAACGTGCTCATTGACGACGGCGGGAACGCAAAGCTCATTGACTTTGGCCTCAGTAGTATCCTTGATATTGCCGAGATCCACGTTGCACCAAAGCGCATGGGCGCGATCCAGTGGAAGTCGCCCGAGTACCTTCGTGGTACTGAGCGCCTCACACTTGCGTCCGACGTGTATGCGTTTGCGATGCTGATGATTGAGGCCGTGACTGGCGAGTTCCCGTGGGGTGCCAAGATGGACGTGATGGTCAAGTTCCAAGTGAAGAAAGGGTTGCTACCGCCACAACCAGCGAGGTTGACAGCAGCGCAGTGGACGCTCATTGAGATGATGTGCGCGTTCGACCCAACGCAGCGCGTCACGATCGCGTTTGTCGTCGACAAGTTGCGCGAGTTTGCAGCACAGAGTTTGGTGCAAGCGAAGGATCCGATTGAGGCGGAAGACGTAGCGGTAGTCGAGGCAGCAGCGAGTACGTAGTGGTGGGTGGATATGGACGCAAGTGTAGTGTCGTTCGGTTTTTATATTATCGTCAACCGTGATAAATTAGCGTTTACATTTCGTGATATTTATAGAGATAAGAGATATTGTATTATGATTTTACACGTGTAAAATGTTGACATGCAGGACGACAACTTGAGCTGGTGCTGCACGATCGCAAGCGATGTCGACCAATTGAATAAATTTCATGAAATGTAATAGTGTGGCTCACCTAATATTATCATGAATGACGTCTCGAAGCGTTTGGCCAGTCATTTGAGCGACGACAACGCATTGCCAGTGTATCACTAGCCGCTGCAATGGGCACGAGTGCAGCGCGCGTCGGCGGCAAGCGCAAGCGCGGAGGCACCGAGGTCCGCAGCGAGCAGGACAAGTTTGCGCACAAGAGCAGCGTGCTACTACAGCGCGAGGCCAAGAAAGTGCGCGCATTCCAGGTGCGCAAGGTCGTGCAGCAGCTCAAACAGACGCGCTCGCAGCTCGACGCAGCACAGCGCGAGCTCGAGCCGCTCGCTAGTGACGATGGCACTAGCGCAGCCGACAAGAAGCGCAAGCAGGTCACAAAGATGAGTAGTACAGTCGCAAAGCTCGAAAACGAGCTCGCAGTGTTCAAGGCACTCGATCTGAAGGCTGTCGTCGCACGCGCACTGGACACGACAGGACTCACAAAGCAGCACGCGCGGCACAAAGCGCTCGCTCAGCAGCAGGAGGAAGCACAGGCGAAACAGGAAAAGGCACAGGCACTGGCTCGCAATGCGATCCGCGCAGGTGACGGCCACTATGGACCGCGGCTCGCCGACCCCAGCGACAGCGACAGCGACAACAACGATGCCGATGGCTTTGACTCGGATGGAGGCTCTGGTGCTGGACGTGACGCCTCTGGCTCCGAGAGCGACAGCGAGAGCGAAAGCGAGCAGGACGTTGCAGCCAGTGCTGCTGCCACGACCGAGTCGATCGCACCGGACGCAGCTACAGTTGACTCAGCGCCGCCAACCGCCGACAAGCAGCTCGAGACGCAGCTCATCGACCGCATCCTCGCACACAAGCAGATGAAGCCATTGCTTGATGCGATCGAGAAAGTGTACGTCGTTGCACTTGCTTTTCCTATACGTCAAGCGGCAGATTCCCATGCTGCACTACGAACCGTCCACGAACCGTCTGACATGTACATTGGATGCATACTATACGTATACTATACACTCCTTACTAGCCTTGCAAACGACGAGCGCGCGCTCGAAAAGAAGCTTCGGCGGCACGAAAAGAACGCCCGGAAGCGCGCGAGCCACGACGTGCTGATTGGCGGCCGCAGTGCAGCTGCCCCGACGTCGCTCTTCGTTGGGTCGCTCTCGGGTATTGGCGACATGGACGACGTCGACAATGACGTGCCTACGACTGGCTACCTCGCGGGTGCTGACGACGACATTGCTGCGTTCCTCGGTGAGACCAAGAAGAAGAAGAACCGCATGGGGCAGCTCGCACGGAAGCAGAAGGCGCTCCGTATCGAGGAAGCCGCGAAGCGTCGCGAGGAGCGAGCGATGGGCGTGTTCCGGCCGTCGTTCGACGTCCGTAAAGACGACGGCAAGTACGGACTGTCGGAGCGGCCAAAGAAGCAAAAGGTTGTCGAACGAAGCGGCAGTGCGAGGAAGTCGAGTACTGGTCGTACTGGTAGTGGTGGCACTACGTTTGACGGACGACGAAGTGCGAACGTCGCGAGTGGTGCGACTGCTGGTCGCCGTGATCGTGAGCGTGGCGCGCCGTCGTCATCGTCGTCAGCTGCTGCTGCTGTAAAGACGGCTCGCCGGATGCGAGCAGCGCCAGTTGATGAGGCGTCGCACCCATCGTGGATTGCAAAGCAGGCGCTCAAAGAGAAGCAAAAGGCGTCGCTCGGCGCGTTTAGCGGCAAGAAGATCACGTTTGACGACGACTGAGCGATAGCGCCAGCAGCAGTCAGTGTCTATAGTGTGTGTGTCGCTGCTAGCTTCCAGCGGTAGTCTACGCACACCCTCGTTATCTTCATAGCCACCCCAATCGCTTTCTCGAAGGCTTATCATCAGTCGTGTATACGGGCGTGTGTTTTGTCAGTTGTCGACCAACGGATTGACCGACTATCCGACGGACCGTTTATCCGAATGGCCAACTATCCAGATGTCCGACTATCCGAATTCCCAAATATCCGGCCAACTGAGTACTGTAGTATTCAACTGACTGACTGCGCGAATCAACCTACTTGCGGAACATCTTGGCGACCTGGTGCGCCAGACTCGTGTCGCTCGGCGCGCACTGGCGACGCAGCTCCGGCACGTCGGTCGTAATGATGCGCTCAACGGCATCGAGCTCAGCTGGCTTGAGCTTTGGCAGCGCGTTAAACCCGAGCGTGTGCACAGCGACTTGAATCGCTGGGAGCACGCGCTTCCAGAGCGCAAGCACATACTCGTCGCCTTCTGCGAGCTGCCGGCCATACAGCCGACGGAACTGGTCGCTCAGCGCGTCGTCACTCAGCAACTCGCGCTCGAGGTCGCGCAGAACGCCTGCATTGTTGTACAGCAGCCCGCTGCTTGCAAGCACGGATAGGAGAGCAACGCTACCGGCAAACTCGATTGGCGCGCCGGATACAAGAGCCGACGCCGCCAACGCATTGCCACCGAGTAGCACAGTGCCGACAAGCGCATGGCGGCGCCACTTTTCACGCGAGTAGCGCGCGCGCAGGTCGTCAAAGATGCGCGCGTGCATCTGGAGCAAGCGCGCGGCGTCGTAGAGGTTCGTAATCAGATTGTCGACGCGCCGTTCGGGCGCGCGCAGCACTTCACTCACGACTTCTTCGCGCATTGCGTCGAGGTCGCGGAGCGACGCACCAAGGCCACTATTTGGATCGGTCGTTGTCCCAATGGCGTGCTGCTGGTTCGCGACAGGCACGCACATCGTGTAGATGCGCGGGAGGTCCTTGAGCGGAATGACTTTCGAGAGATTCCAGCAGAGCGAGCCGTACGCGCGCGCAAAGTCGTGGATCTTCCGGAACTGGTCAACTTTGTTGAGGACGATATGGAGCTTGTGGTCCATGCCAACGAGCGCGCTTGTGAGCACCGACAGCGTCTCGCCAGTCGTCCCCGGCTTGTCGGGGTCAAAGAACAGGAGAATGACGTCGGCGCGTTCCGCGTACCAGCGCACGACTTCGGGGAACTCGTACCCGCGGTCGTCGGCGCTTCCGCCAGTAGTGCCCTTATAACCGAATGTCTGACTGCTACTACTCGTACTACTACGGAGCGACGGTGGGACGCTGTAGTAGCTGTTCGCATGGACGCTCTTGGGACTATCGATCATCCCAGGGCTGTCGACGAGCATAAAGTTGTTCGCAGCAATGTTACTGCGCACCTTCAGCTGCGTGCGCTGCACGAGCGCAGGGCCGTATGTCCGGAGCCCCGAGAACCCGAGGTCCGGGTCGCCGACGAGCGCAGGGCCGTCCTGGTCAATGTCGGCGCTACCGGGCGCAATGATCGTAAAACCGTCGTCGGTTGGCGCGACACCGGTGCTCTGGACTTCGCGCTTGAGCAGGTAGTTGATGAACGTCGACTTGCCCGACGAGTGGTTCCCCAGAAGGAACACAAACGGTAAGGCCGGGAGCTTCTCTTCCTTGTGCTTGCGGTCGAGCGGTCCGAGGATGCGCTCGTTCAGCGGCAGTAGAACTGTAGACTCGATCTGGCTCGTCTTGTGCATGAGCTTGATCCACTTCTCGTCCTCAACTGCGAGGTTCGAGTCGCGGATCACGTCCGAGGCAGTGGAGACCGTGCGTGCTGCGCTCTGCCGCAGCAAGAGTGCTGATGCCGATGGCATTGCAGCTGCGATTGCACGTCGGCGCAGCATACCGCTTGCAATTGCCATTGCCATCGTTGCTGTCGTCGTGTTCTCGGTCGCTCGCACACACGCAGAAGCAGCCGATGCGAGTCGGGAGCGCAGACGACAACGCACGTGTGGTCGTCGCTGCTCGCGTCGAGGGATCGGCAGTTTTGGCTCGTGTGTGGCACAGCAAAGAACCCGATATAATATTACGATTATAGCCTCACTATAATATTATTGAACCGATTAAAGAAAATGTATGTGATGTGAGATCGAATTAAAAATGCTGGACTCATTTTGTCAAGCGACTCGACATCGCCGCCAACAACAACGCACAGCCGCTTCATTGGGAACTACTCGCCGGACGGATACGCATCGAGCGGTTCCTCGAGAAGTGCAAGCACCGCGTCTGGCCCAAGAAAGTGGACTACGACGTGCGCAAGAAGAGGACGAAGAGCAGCTCTGTCAGTTGCTGAGTGTCACGTAGTGCTGTGCTGGCCAGTTGACTCGATTGGTCCAACGTACATGCAACATCGATCAGTGCTTAGAGCGAATATAGTGACCTTTATATGTTGCGTTCTAAGCGATCCAACTTGATTTCGACGATCCATCCATAACAAAATCTTACTGGCATCTCTGTGAGAATGATATGTCAAAATGCAACAGCGGAATATGGTATTTCGCGGACGAGTGATTATAAATAGTGATAATTATATAATATGTGTCCTCGATTGTCAATGAATGAACGCGTTTGAAGCAGCGATATATATATATATCAAGCCATTAAGATATAACCCTCAGAGCTTCTGTGTGTTTGCTTGTGGCAAAAGCGGATTGAAGGTTCATACATACTCTCAGCGCTACTGTTTACACATCAGTCATACAGCACGACGAGTAACATCATCAAATAATGACATACTTTGCCCAACAACAACCAACATAGTATGTATTTGTATATATATGCATGAATAAGTGGCACGGCGTGGACAAACTCGAGTGTTTACTGTAATGTATGCGTACGACTGCGTGAGCTTGTAAATTGTAGTTGCGCGAACACCAGAGACATTAACATGGGAATAGTAAATGTCGTCGACCAATGGTTCATTCGCATTGAGATCGGTTGCAGCAATTGTATGCACACATATATGGTGTATGAATGACATCCACGCGCACACACGCAGCTTGTGTGTGAACGAGCGCGAGTGCAGTATACCTGTATATGCTTGTTGCTTGAAGTGCGATTGACGGTGTATGAGTAAGCTCGTGGTGTGATATGTATTGCATGCATTAGCGGTTGTCTCAAGGCTCTGCAACGTAGCGTAAAGAGAGGACGTCAAGCAATTGGGGATATGAAGCGCCGGCAATGCGATCAGCAACGAGCAATACGCGATATGCTACTATACGTTCATCAGCTCGCCAGAGCGGCGCATTTCGCGCTTTTACGCAACATTGTGCCGTAGTTTGCAGCCTTGGTCGCTCGCTGCAGCTCTAATTGAAAACACTTCGTTGCGGTAGCTTGCACAAACTTGTAACTGATTGCCGTCACTGAAAAAATGGCGAAGGTACGTCCGCGTCAGCGGCGCGTCCGAGCGCCGTTTTTTCTCTTCTCCGCGTTCTCGCAACCGCGGCACAGAAGTAAATTAATCGAAACCAAATCGCGGGCGGGTGCGGTGCCGCTGTGTGCTTGCGCTATTTATGCGGCGCCGCGAGCTCGCAGGACAGGGACATCAGTCGCAGCAACCGTACCGAGCAGTCTGCAATATAGAGAATCTCAAAGTAGATCGAGTCCGTCTTGCGCGCGCGAGTCGAGCCTTGGTTTCAAATTTGCTGCCGCTGGCTTCTGCTCCTGCGCTCACCCGCTAAACACGCGCGCTACCGTGCGATGTTCCGGATGGGTGTTGAAAATGTACGCGAACCCTTTATTTGTCACGGACATGCTATAATCCCCTACGTCGAGTATCCACTGCACCAAGATTCAGTCATGGCTGTTCGCGTGTCGCGCGCCGTCACGACGGATCGAGTGCGACGTCAGCCTCTCTAATGTACCCATGTACACCAACCTCCGACTTGATCGAATTGGTCGTCGGTGTGTCTTTGACGTCGGCTGTGCTTGCGCTCGCGCTTTTGGTCTTGGTCGTTGATGATGTTGTCGCTCGCATGTCCAGCAGCGCAGGTAGATAGCTGAGGAGAGCAGGCGTTGGTGTGCTCTGTATGGCGAGCGCCGCCGAAATCCTGAGTGACGTAAACGGACGAAGAGCGTGCCGTCCGTAGCCATCGACAGGTGTTCCATGCGCGCTACGGCAAGGTAAGTGCGGTCAAAAGAATGTCATATTAATCACACCAAGGCAGCATACTGGTTATCTCTTTTGTTGCGTCCTTATACATGCATACACTCTATTAATGTTGACGAATCGATTTTTGGACATGGTGGCGCAAGATGCACGAAACCGCCATAACTTTCGTTGTTTTACATGCACGCTGTAACACATTTACCTTACCTTTCAATGCACTCTCATCATTGTTCGTTGTAGGAGACAATTGTCAAACAACCGAATTGTCACCAGTGTGAACATAGTCCTCACTTTCATCGTGCTATGCGAAGAGCTCGTTGGCTGGCACCAACGCGTACACGCCATAAAAATCAAACGTTTGCATATGCCACACACCAGAGGCTAAATATCGTGTAGACGACAAAATACATAGGCAATATACGCAAGAAGCCTAGACATTAAAACGGTGAAGGTATTTTTTGCGCTTGATTAGACAGATGTCCACCAGTGAAACAATCGGAACACAAATTAGTTCAAGACTGCCCAGCAATTCGCTACATTCGATGTCAACACAAATGTAATTGGATAAAATCGTGGCGACAGGTGTCATCTGCGATACAACTCTCAGTTTGAAGCCACGTGAGCGATAAAGATGGTATACTTGAGTATAGTATCCCTGACGTGTCGATACAAATTCCAGTCATTCCTGTTGTTGTCAGCTGAACACAGCGCATGAACCCAACGG
>JAADWX010000186.1:0-34589 GCA_023336405.1 Globisporangium echinulatum | reverse complement strand
GGAGGTTTCACTTGGTGGCAAACCATCCGCCGCATGGTGTGAGCACGCCTGACACCACGTATAACCGTCTACGCGAGGCATGCTACAGTATCGCGCTCTATGTGAGCGTACACTGTGTAGAGGCGCAAGAGGCGCTGTGTGAGTTCATCCCCTCGTTCGCGAGCCACATCGCATGCAAGTAAATCCGCATCACAATGTCCAGTTATGTGTTCTGATTGTATAATTCGTGATTTGTCATGTTGGTTGTCGAAAAGCACAATGCGCTCACTTTAATGTCCAGTTGTATGTTCTGATTGCGTTAGTATTACTGTTTAAGAGCTGTCTCTAATTTAGGGTTGGATATCATTTGTTGCCATCACAGCGAGGCATAATCTGTCATTTTTAATTCAGAGGCTTGCAGATAACACAGTATCTATTAGGTAATCGTATCGCGTATGCAATGAAATTGAATTGCTAGATAATACGATATCACGGTTTAGTCCATCGGATTACGTTTAGTATACGTTATATATGAATTTAACCGACAAAGAATGTTCTATATTGCGTTTCTGCTGATTTTTTCGATCTCTTGCCATGTTTGGATATGCGTACTGGATACGAGCTCCATAAATTGTTATACTTGATTACTGTATTCGAAATTAGCTTTAATACGAACCGCCTTCGGCACAGCGTTTTCAAGCTGTATGACCGCCACTCTCGAACATTTTGCTTTTGTATTCTCAGCCATTCACATTGTGTTTTTAAGGTGTACAACGTTTTTCAAAAATATGTCGAAAATATCGATTAATTAATGTGTAACAAAACTTTAGTGAACTTTTAATGACAACAAAATCAATTGCGGCCTTAACAACAATGGCGGACCAGCAGCAGATGCTGCACAGCACGCTCGTGCTGCAGCAAGAGGCCATGAAGCGGCTCACGAGCGAGTTCTACCAGCAAGTCGAGGCGTTCGTGACGCTTGCAGGCGAGCACCCGCTCACGCACAAGCCGCTGCGTGCAGCTCACGACGACGCCGTTGCGCTGCGCACGACGAGTGCAGCTGCCGCGCTCGGGTCGGCGAATCTCATCTCGGACGCCGTTGCGCGGCTCACGCGCGACACGTGCGACGCGCAGGCGTGCGTGCGCAACCCGCTGCAGATGACTGAGTTTCTCAAGCGCGTGGCCGAGACGATCAAGACCGAGGACGACCGCGTGCAGGTGCTATACACGCTCGACCGCACGTTGCAACGCGCACGTGCGAGCCGCAACAGCAGCAGCAGCAACAGCAGCAACAACAACAACAACACGGACCCAGCTGCAAAAGACGCTGGCCGCGCCATGGTCTCGCACTTTGACCAGTCGACCGGCTACACGATGCTCCTCGACTGGTTCATCGAAGTGTCGTCGTACGCCGACGACTCGCGGCGGCGACTCACGCAGCTGTTGCTGTCGGTGCTACTGCGCAACAAACCCGTGCTCCCAGGTGCGCGCAAGCACGTGCTCACGACACTGCGGCGCAACGTGTCGGTCGTCTCGGGCCGCGCAAACAAGGCGCTTGCAGCGCAGGTCATTGAAAAATACCGCAATGTTGCAGCGTAATATTGCGTAGTATATGCGCAAGAAATATACGTCCTTGTAGCCATTTTGGAGCGGAATAAGACTGTGAGGTCAATATTTCCTCATTTCGTCTGTATTTCGATCGTCTCACGAGTGACACGATCTCATACACACTTGTAGCCTCGAACAGACACATACATACACGCACGGATGGACGGCGTTGTCGACTACCTCTCGCCGGCGCACGGCGTGCCGCTGCTGCGCAAAAAGAAGACGTGGAAGCCGCGGTTCTGCCGTCTTGACGTCACGTTCCATGCGCTCGAAGTCTTCACGGACGCCTCGATGACAACGCGCAAGTATCGCATCGCGCTTGCAAATGCGCAGATTGCGACAGCCGACGAGCTCGGTGCGTTGCTGGACGCTAGTAACAAGACACACGGCGGCAGCACGATCGCGCTCGCGAACGCGCGCCGGTGTGTGATTCGCGTGAGCGAGCGCGATGCAGCGGCCTCGCAGCAGCTGCGGCACCACTTTGTGTGCTGCGAAGTGCCTGCCGCGAATGACACAGTCGACGTCCACGCGAGCCGTCAGTACATGCAGCAGTGGCTCGAAGCGCTCAAGCGCGTCGCAAGGGACGCGACAGCATCGACTAGTCCAACGTCTCAGATCGACTCGCGCGAGCTCACGCAGCGTCTTGAAACGTTTGCCGAGCGGCTGCATCTCTCGGCCCACGTTGTCGGTCATACGATCGAGAACAAGCACAGCGTGTTTGACGTCGCGGTCACCGCGTGGGTCCTCCAGCGCGAGTATGTCGACGGTAATGAAAATGACTGGCAGGTCGTCGAGTACGCCTGTGCGTGGTCGGTCCGTAAGACAACGGCTGACCTCCAGGCGTTTGACGCTCAGCTGCGGCAGTTCTACAGTCACGAGCTCCGCGACGTTGTGCGTCCAGCGACAACGTCTGTCGTCGGTGCCGTGCACCACTTACTGGTGAGTCACCATTCAACAACAGCAGAGAGCGACCGCCGCGTTGCTGCTGCCGATGGGTACGTCCAGCAACTGCTGCGGCTACCAGCGCTCGCAGACGTTACAAGCGACGGCAGCTGCATGCTCGACCGCTTTCTCGACGTTGCGCGCCACGTCGCTGCGTTGCAGCAACAACAGCGCGAGGCATCGACGATGCGGCTGCGATTGCGGTCGCGCCTCGTCGTGCCGTGGCGTGACCGCGAGCAGTTTGAAGAGCTCTATCGGATGTATCGCGACGCTGCACAGGCGCAATGTACACGGACACCAGTGACGACAGCGGCTGTGCGGCCACGCTCCGACAAGAGCGAGACCGAGCGGCGCCATGGGTCAAAGCAGCACGAAGGTCGCCACCGTGAGCACCATCACCGCAGCAGCAGCAGTAGCAAGCCGCATGTGCGTGGCATTCGAACGGACGACACGACGGACGAACGAGTCGCTGACAACGATAGCAGCGACGCGCGAGCAACCGACGCAGTGCGCGCACCGAGCGTCGTCGAGGTGCGTTGTGCAGTACTCTCCACTTTGCTGCTCAGCACTGTTGACTAGCAGACAACGTCGCTCAGTACTGACGCTCTGTGCGACTATGTCTACCACGTCGCAATGTGTATGTGCTTGCATGTCCACTCTAGCAGGACGCATTGCAGTCGCCGCTTGGTGAGAGCGTGCACGAGCGCATCGCCAAGATCGGACAGAAGCTCCTCTTTGAGGCGTTCACGGCACCGCCGCTGCACTAGCAATGACTCAGAGCAGCAGCAGCAGTAGTGCAAACGCGTCTTCGCAATAGACATCACATCCTATCACACTGCACAGCACTTCACATTGCATGACCCGTTGTACCAACAGACAATGACGAAGAGGCTGCGCATGTTTACCACTCGCTCTCAAAACCGTCGTCGCCGTAGAGGTCAACGGACCGCGCCGTCACGGGCGCCGAGCGACTCGAGTCGCCATCGACCAAGTCGTCTACTTCGTCGTCTTCGTCTGCGCCATCGCTGTCTGCGTCGTTCTCGTACTGAGTCCAGTGGACGTCGCTGTCGTCCGCACGAGCGTCTCGCGCGTCGTCGGTTTGGTCATCAGTGCCGCTCCGACTGCTCCTACTGTCGTTCTCTGCGTCGTCGCTCTCTTCCTCGTCGACTTCGTCGACGTGCTCGAGCGGTCGGTCCACCGATCGGAGCACGAAACTCGCTTCACTCGAAGCTACCAACTCTGTCGGATTCGCACTGCGAGACACGACGGCTGTAGACAGCAGTTCGACTGGTTCTATAGTATCGGAGGTCGACATCCCCATCAACAGCGAGTCAGCCGCGTCGTTTGCTAGCTCGGGCGTCCTCGCTCGACCCGACGGGATCGATGCGCGGAGCTTCGTGACGAGGCCGCCACCTGCATGGGTGACTGGCGACGGCGTCTCAGGCTCATCGCGCGGGGACGCTGACGCAGCAGCAACGCTCGACGTCGTCATAGAGTTGCGCGTCTCGTGCCGCTCAACGAACGAGCTTGAAGCCGATGGCAACGACGGCGGTGGCGGCGGTTTTTGGCTTACGCGAACAGGCTGCACGCTGCTGCTGGCTTTCGACGACAGTGTGATGCGCGTCGCTGTAGGTTTGCTACGTGCTGCACCAGCGACAGGACCGATACGTTCATCGGGCTCAACGCGGTCGTAGTCGACGTCCATGGGTCCACCAAGCGCCTGGAGCATCTCGAGTGCGGCGCGGTGTTCGGCCTTGAGGTCCGAGAGCGACACGCCGTTGCGGATCTTTACGTCCGTCTTGGACCGGATGACCGGCGGCGTCTTGACGACGACAGGTGTCGCGGTCGCAGCCTTTGCTATCCGCGTATGACCATCGTTACTACTGCTACTGATCTGGCTGCTACTGCTGCTCACTGCCGACTTGTCGACTGGCACGCTGCTCTTGCGGCTCTTGGTTTGTGGCTTGACCGTCGCGACGACGACCTTCGACATCTTCTTGGCGCTCATGAGCAGCTTGAGGTCCTCAAACTTCTTCACGAGCGATTGATCGTCGACGTGCGGTGGCGCGTGGCCACCGGTCGCTGACAGCGCAGTCGCGGATTTGCTACTGCCGAGCTTGTTCGCACCGACGTTGCTCGCAAGAGCGAAGGTACTGAGGTCCGGTGGACTCGATTTGGCGCGCACGACTGCGTCGCTGCCGTCATTGTCAGTGCCGTAGCCGCTATCATCGCCATCATCGTCATCGTCGTCGTGGGCGTACAAGTCGAGTGCATTGCGGTCAGCAGATGACGGCACAGCGCCAACCTTGCGCGGCGCGTGCAGGTCCGAGTCACTCCGCGTCGCTGCAATTGCTGGGTGCCGTGTTGCTGCATCGAGCGGTGTCAGTGTTGCAGCAGCTGCACCAGCACTGCGCTTTGTATGGCGACTCGGCGCGTTCAGGACGACTGGTAGCTTTTGGGTCGCGAGCGACGGCAAGTACTCGCCGACCGTGCTCGCGCGCGAGCCTGAGCGCGACGACAGCGACGAGCGACCAGACGTTGGCTTGCTACTCTGCGGTGCGCTGTTGTACTTGGCGTCGTGCTCAATGAACGCAGCGATCGTCGACGCGGGGTGGAAGAGGCCATCGGCTGCAGCGTGGAGCCCAAACTCGCCAAAGATCGGGCTGAAGGCGACCGACAGACAGTTGTCAAGAGATGCGAATGTGAGTGCTATGGCGAGCCACCTAAAGACACATACACGTGCGTACGTACGTGGTAGTAGACGACGACGCTGGACTGTCTTCGGGACCCTGGAACGAGTCGTTGCCGCCTGCGAGTTTGAGCTTGAGGTCGTTATCGTCTGCTACCCCGATGTGGTGATGGTGATGATTGTTGTTGTTGCTCGCCGTGCGCGCACTGTCGCCGACGTCGAGCTCTCTACTGTCGTCTCGCGCCGACTCGGGGCTTTGCTTCTTCTCTGTATCCACATGCACGCACATACACGACGTGTTGGTCCGTCGGCGTCAGCGTCAGAGCGACCTGACGCACATGTCGAACCAACGAGTCTAGAACAGAAGGCGTACGCACTCCGGAGCTTGCTCTCCGTGCTCGGGTGGAGCTGATTCGAGAGCGTCGACTTGACGCTCGACAGCCGCTTCTTCCGTGACGCCTCTGCCTTTGTCCTACCAAGCGAGTGTGTGTCGGCATGTATGCGGATGAGCGAGAGAGTGCGGCAACGCTTACACATACACAGCATGCACTCTGCAATGACGTACATCATGATCGCAGTCAGCTTCGAGTTCTTCTTCGGGTCGCCCCAGTTGTAGTTCATGCTGTCGCGATTGCGCTACACTCCGATGACGAGTGTCTTTGTCGCGAATTGCGCTCGCGTCGTTTCGAGTCCGCTCCTTTCCAACAGCCTAGTCTAATCCGTAGGCTATTCATATCCATCACGTTGACTACCATGCCACTGAACGCTCGCTGCTGTATTCACACGCAACACGCGATCCGTCGATCGTCTCGTCTCGTGCGTGCATCCGACAGAGCGCTCCCTCCATTCGTTCGTTTGTTCGTTCCTCGATCCTTATGCTACTATCAACTGTCGTGCGGCCTGCCATCTCGTGTCTCACTTCGCGTCCACTCTCGAATCACGGTACGACGACCTCAATCGCGCCATTGTCGACACTGTCGTTCTCGACCTGCAACGTCTCCGTCACGACAGCAGCAGTAGCAGCGCTACTGTCGGTATCCGCACCCTCGAGTTTGACGGCTGCTGCTGCTGTGACAACCGTTGTTGACACATTCACGTCACTGTCCAGCAGCCCAGCCGGCGCAGTCGTCGTCGTCGTCGTCGTCACGACTGCAGTTGCACTCGCTACTGCCCCCTCACCGCGCGTCCAGTCGGGCACGACGCCGCTGTAGCCATAGTCAAAGAAGAGCTCTTCACCTGCTGCAATCGCGGCCGTTGCAAAGATCCCAATGCGGTGCTCGCCGTTCACGCGCAGGATGCGCGCGCTGCATTTGGGCGCCGCTGCTGTGTGGTTGGCAAACTTGCTCTTGTTGCCCTTGCGCGTCGCGTCAACAACCGCGTCTTCGTTCAAGTCAAACAGAAAGCTCACGGTTGACTTGTCGTAGATGTTGCCGCGCCTTTCGGCTTCGTCCTGCGACAGCAGCTCGCCCGTGTACTCGCAAATAAAGTCGTCAGCAGCCAGTGGCTCGAGCGCAAACGCGCCCCAGCCGTGTGTCTCGGACGCGGCGACGCCAATGCGTCGCATTGCGCCACGCAACAAGTTGACATTCCCACACGTCACAGCTTTTGGATCGACAGCCTTCGACGCCTTGGCCGTGGCCTTGGCGGCGATCGCGACGGGCAGCTCGCACGCGCCGCACGAGACGCACACGTCCGGGTCGCACTCGCGCGCGCCAAAGAAGCACGGACACGCGGGCGAGCGGCACTGCCCTGGCGCGCACTTGCAGCCCGGAAACCGGTTCGCGCAGTCGGCGGGACACGCACACGCCTTTTCGCAGTAGTGGTCGCGCCGCATGCAGCTGCAGTCGCTGCTACCGCACGTTGCAGTGCCACCAACGTGCGCGCACGGGACAAACTCGTGGTTTGCACCGCGGTCTTTCATGCGTTGGAGCCGCGTGCGACGCAAGTGCTCGGCGCTGTTGCCGCGCACACCGACTGGCCGCGCAACGTCGCGTTGTGGTGCATTAGCCAGTAGCGGCGACGTGGTTGAAGACCCTATGCGGGTGCGATCGGCGAGGGCCGCAGCGACGGCAGCACACGACTTGGTGCGCAGCAGCGCTGCGACGACGCACGGTGTCGCGCCGAGCGTTGCTGCTGCCTTGTCGAGCAAAAGCGACTCGGCCGGCGACCAGGTAGCCGACACTGTCGTTGCGTCTACCTCGACGGCTTTGCAGCACAAAGGGCTGCATGCATCGGTCGCGCTCAGCAGCTGCATGCGCGGTGCAAGCGTCATCGACCGGTACAGCGCGTCGTGGCCGAGAAACTCCGAGACATCGCTCAGTGGGCCGCGATGCGCGCGCGTCGTCGGCGTCTTGCGCTTCTCTTTCGTGCGCTGACTCTCGAGGATCGTCGACGCTTTCGTGCTCGCGGCTGTGCGCGACCGCACGGACCGCCGCACCGCATTGCTGTCGTCGTCGTCGTCGGCGTCAGCTGTTGACGACTCGACAACGTCGTCGTCGGCTTCTGGCTCACGCAGACCGTCGCTACTGGTCGTCGTTGGGTCGACACGATCAACATTGTCAACGCTGTCATGGTCGACGATATTGTCAACGACAACAGCGTCAGCTGCGCGCTCGAGCTTCATCGCAGTCTTCACGACCGGGTACCGCGGGTCCATGCGTGTCGTCGGTCGCGGCTGGTTCACGCCATGACTCGCGCAGTTGTACGCAAAGCAGCGGCGGCAAAAGAAGTTGGCAAACCGACTCGCCATGTCATCAAAGCTGTCGCGCGCACTCGCACGCAGTGCGAGTCCGTCATTCGCGCCGTCTTCACTCAAGTGCAGGACGTCAAAGTGCACGGGCGGTCGCGCGAGGCGGTCGCGCAACAACGCACCAGCAGCACGCGTGTTGTAGCGCTCGACGAGCCGCTCGACTGCACAGCGCACACTCGGCGAGTACGGCGACCCGGTAGTCTCAGCGTCCGCCTCAGCGACAAGCTGCTCGAGTGTTGCGAGTCGCTTGCGCTGCTGAGACTGACGCGCGTCGCGGTACGCGAGCTCGACGTAGTCGGTCAGCGGCTGCTTAAAGTGGCCGAGCTCGCGCAGCAGCGCAAACGCAGCTGCGTCGCCGCTAACACCAGCGACAACAAACCGCAAGAGCAGCTCTTTGCGCTCGTCGTCGGCGGCAGCAACGGCCCCGCGCGCGCCGCCGCCAAAGCCAACAAAGTGGTCGTCGTCAAACCGCGCAGCTGCGTCGGCAAGTTTGGTGGGCGCGTCGTCGCTAAAGAGCGGGACAAACCGGATGATCGGGTCGTCGTCGACGCGCACGAGGCCGCGCGTGTCCATGCACGTCGTGCTGCGACTCAGCGCTGCAACTGCGCTGAGTGCAACGGCGTGGTCGTGCACAACGTCGCGCTCCGAGAGCGCCGACTCGCCACGGCCAACTGTGTACACGATCGGCTCGCTGGTCGTCCGTGGGTTCTGAAGGATCATGCGCGTTGCGACTTTTTCAAGCCGCGAGATCTGCAGTGGCCGAAATGAACCTGTTACAAATATACACGATATCCGTAACATTCGATGAGTGGTGTGACAAATACCAGTTGCAAATGGTCGCATCCAATATAACCAACCACACGCACCAGCAATCTCTTCGACGCGCTCGCGGTGCGCGGGCAACGCGGCCAAGTACGCGCGCACTTGCTTGCGCGCATTCAAGATGATCGTCTTGGTGCGACGCTGGTGCGCTGCCTTGATCAGCGGCGCGGCTTCATCAACGAGCGCAACGACTCGCTCTTCAAGTGCTGCGCGGTGGGCAACCTGTGTGGGCCACATATGTAACATATACACATTGAGTGGTCCGCACACAAATACGGACTGACAAACGACCAGCAGCCGACTACACAACGCACCTCCTTCGACGAGCCGGTCGTGAGCGACAGCGGCGGCGCATTTGCAAACGTCTCGACGATCGCGCACTTGGCTGCGAGCGCCTCCCCAACGTCGCTAAAGCTGGTCAATGGCGCGTCAAACTCGAGCGCAAACGGCACTGCGACATGCGGCGCATCGGCCAACACGTTCGGCGGCGCGACCTCGAGCTTCACGTTGCGCCACGCAGTCGAGTGCAGCACAGCAGCTTGGATTGCGTCGGCAGTTGTCGCAAATCCACGTGGGGTTACAATTGTTGCATTTGAGACTGAAGCGCCATCAACGTCGTCGAGGTCGACGATCGGGACGCCTTTGCGGACGCCTGCGAGTCGCGGATCCGCTGCTGCCGGTGACCGTGGACTCCTCCGCATGCTGCTACCGGGTCGCATCGACCGCGCGCGCGAGCGTTTCGAGCTTGACGGTGGACTTGAGACGCTGCTGACTGCTGTGCGCACGCCCTTGCGGAGCGTTTGCGACAGTGTCGCTTTCTCCTTTGCGCGCTCCTCGGAGACCATGCGGGCTTTCAGTAGTGCGATCTCGCGCTCTTGCGCCTGCAGATGCGCGACGCTGACAACCTGTTCAGTCGCGCGTGCGCGGCGCGAGCTGGTTGGGAAAGGCGCATTTGTTGCACGTGACTCGGTCGATGGACTGCGCGACGGCACAGACGCCGATGAGCCACGGGCGCGAACGACGCGGCTCGGCGACGCGCGTGTCATCGAGCGACTCGATGATCGGCTGTTGCGACCGTGATGGGACCGGTTGTCATTGCTGTTATCGCCGTCGTCGGTCGCGAGATGGGTCGCGCCGTTTGCGCGCTTGCGCTTTGCGCCGACAGCGGCGCTATTGTCGTCGTCGTCCGACACGAGCGTCACAGTTTGACGGTCGCTGTCGAGATCGCCGTGCGGACCGCGCGAACCTTTCGCATTCAGCTGGCGCGTTGCTGCGTAGATAAGAGGTGGTAGTTGACACACATCAAGTGTGAGTGTGATGTGCAAGCAAGCGCTTTGTAGCACGCTGCTTGCTAAACATGAGAGACTGTGTGCGCTCTGTATCAACATCCACATGCGTATGCACTCGTACATGTACGCACCTATCGTCATCGTGGCGACAACAGCAGATGCGGAACGTGCAAATCGCTGCGCGTGCACACCGATCCGCGCAGGTCGCAGGTGTAGGTCGCCGTTGTTATTGGCGTCCACAAACTGGTTGAGGGCGGGAAATGTGAGAGCGATTGTCGTTTATGTGAGCTCAAGTTGGGCACAGTCATGGATTCGATTTCTTCTTGGTCTTATACTAGTCAATGTCTAATGCCATAATGCATTCTACATTCTAAGATATGAATGATATTTTGCAAATGTACTCGTATATATAACGGCACGTCAATTTCCTGAACATTGGCGCTTGGAATCCGTCAAACCAACATGATGACAATGCGCATCAGGACCCTCCGCGCAGCAGCCACGCGCGTGCTCGCAGTGCGGCGACAACACTTTAGCGCGAGCGTAGACAATGGTGCCACGAAAGCAACAACTCGACTGCAGCTCGTATCCGGTGCGTGCGAGCTGCCGCATCCGCAGAAGCGCTCGACCGGCGGTGAAGACGCGTGGTTCATCTGCTCCAACACTGTCGGCGTCGCGGATGGCGTCGGTGGTTGGGCGCGCAAGGTTCGTAGTCGACTGCAATCGCTGTCGGTCATCTCCATTGCTACTACGTGCGCGATCTCACACACATGATTGCTTGCTGGCTGGACGTGCACACGCACACGCACACGCAGGGGATTGACTCGGGCGAGTACTCGCGCACACTCATGAGCTCGGCGCACATCGCGCTGAACGCGTTGGCGAGCTGCTCGCCACCAACGCCGCTGCAAGTGCTTTCGTACGCACACGCAAGCGTGAAGGTCCGTCTGCATGTCTGAACAGTCTCATGTGTGTGACGCAACAGCCTGATAGATAGACAGCAGCTGATTCACCACTGTCACGACTCGCTCGTGCTGCGCAGTGTGCGGGCAGCTCGACTGCGTGCATCGTGCAGCTCCACGGTACGCGCCAATGATACGCATGTGCTGCCTGTGCACTCTATATCTAGTGGCTCACTATGTGCATGCGCATCGCCACTAGACGCAACGCTGCGTACGATCAACCTCGGCGACTCGGGCTTTCTGCTCTGCCGCTTGCTGCCGCCTATCGCAGCTGCGAGTGACGAACCGGCTCGCAAGTGGCACGTCGTGTACGAAGCGCCGCACCAGGCGCACTACTTCAACTGCCCGTTTCAACTTGGCTACAACAACGGCGACCTCGTACGGCTGTGTGTTTGTATCGGAGTCACTGCCAATAGCGATTTGAGCTGGCGCGCCAGTCGAATAGCGTGTAGAGCTGTCTCGTACGTGATGCTGATAGTCGTTATATGGGACGCGCTTGTAGCCGGAACAGGGCGAACTCGTCGAGCTGTCGACCCAGGAGGGCGACTTGATCGTACTCGGCACCGATGGCCTGTGCGTATAGCCGACGGCGTCTGGTTGTATCGAGCTTGTAGTGGCCAGTATACTCATACGGATACTATGCGATGTGTATACGTGTATACAGGTTTGACAACCTCTTCCCAACGCAGATCGCGAGTCTCCTCGACACGGTACTGCCACCGACGCCGGATGCGAGCGACGCTGAGAGCATGGCGAAAGTCGCGTCGTGCATTGCGCACACAGCGCACAAGTCGGCAAAAGGCACGAAGAACCAGACGCCGTTTGCAAAGGCAGCTGGGCGAGCCGGGTACGAGTACCAAGGTGGCAAGATGGACGACATTACAGTCGTTACGAGTCTCGTAACGGCTGCGAGTAGTGCGTTGTAGAGCAGCAGTGGCAAATATGCATAGGTTGAAAGCATCGAAGAGCTACAGTCGTGGCAATCGTTCTCTTTATGACTTCAGTGCTGCTGTAGTGGAGGGAGAGGCATGCGTGACACAACTGGTAGTCTCTGTCGTTGTGTGTACCTGGGTTGTGTGGCAGCGAGTGAGTGAGCAAACGCGCTATGCGGCAGTTGGCAGTCGGCAGTTGGTGATGCTGTCCGCATTCAGACCCAACAGGTCAGGAATAGCACGAGCGTTCGGTGCGCTTTCCAGCCAAATGTGTATGTTGACGACTGGGGATTTGGTGGCAAGTAGCACGTGCTGTCTGGCACTCAGCTGCAACAACAACTGCAACGACACCAGCAGAGAGTAGAAGCTGTGCGTGGTAGACGCATATCTCGCCACGATGTGCTCACAAATGTGCGAGGCGATCGATTTGTGTGTGCAAGAGAGAGAGCGAGAGAGAGATTGACGAGGCTGCTGCAGACTCAAACGTCGTCTTGCGCAGCACAAGTGTCGTTGACAGCAGAGTCGGAATGATTGCAGCATATCGCCACATGAAGTTGCTTGGTCGAGTCAGCACGACGTGGCAACAATGCGGGGCCGATCGAATTGATCGCGAGCGACTTGGCTTGCATCGAGCAAACAGACTCGGTGGCGCTTGCATCGGAACGCACACAGGTTGTCACGCTTTGCTTGTTGCCATGGAGCGAGTACTGTGCGCCTCGTTTTTGTAGAGCACTGAACGTCTCTCCCGATTCGAAAGTTGCAAGCAAAACGAACCTGCAGAGTCGAATTGCATGGCGTTTTCGCTCGCATCTGTTTCCGAGCGTGAAATATTGCAATTTGCAACCAATGCCATTTTTGCTCGAATGTGCGCTTTTGTCGACCGTTTCCTGTAAACTACGAGCGCATCTGGGCAGCAACTCGCATTTGTCGCCACAACGCGAGGGAAACAAGCGAAGGTAAGACGGCAGACTGGCTTTCATCGCCCCATACATACAGTCAGAGCATCTGGCACATCGCGCGCGCCACCTGCTGCTGCTACCGTGCACACACCTCTACGCATCGCTCACTTTGGGGATTTCTTTCAGACAGGAGCCTCTCGACCGGACCGACGCATTCGGTTTGGTACACGCGCGCACATCGGACGACACCATCGCCGCCACACGCTAGCACCAACAGCACCTCTGTGAGTGAGTGCGAGAACGTGAGAACGTCACGCGCCTTCATAACGAGCTGAGAACGCGAACGACAAGACCAAACACACATTGCAATGATGTGGAAACAACTCCTAGCAGCGAGTGCGCTTGCTGCGTGCAGCACCGCAGCCGCGACGCGCGCGCTCATGATCGACGGTGCGTTCTCTGCTTGTCACTCTGTGTGTGTTTGTATATCTATACTCATCGACTTGTGTATACGTCTGCTTCATCACGCAGGCTGTCCTGACGGCACGTACCCCGTGAGCGTGCTCGACGACCCCAAGGTGCACTGCCTGGGCGGCCGGCCGTGCTCGGGCGCATACAGCATCGCTGGTATCCCACAGGGCGTCGGCGCGTGCCCTGCGAACACGGGCTGCGCGCTCCTGCCAATGAACGAAGCGATCATGGGCTGCGTGCCCTCGGGTCGCGGCGACGTCGCGTACGTGAACGCCGACGGCTCGCTCACACGCGGCGGCAAAGTCGTGAGTCTCCAGTCAACAGCTGCGACTGCGACCGACGAGTCGACGACCACGAACAACAACAATGCGAACAACAAGGCCGATAGCGCCAAGACGACGACTAACAGCAACAACAACAACAACAGCGGCAGCTCGACGACGTCGTCGCCTGCAGCGGCCGCGACCGCGACGGTCGCACCGAGCAACCTCGACGGCATGAACAGTCCGTCATCGACCGTCCAGATCCCGTCGCAGGCCGTTGGGAGCCAGGGCGCTGGGTCGACGACCGAAGCGACGAGCACGCCATCAACAGTTGGCCTGCGTGGCTCCAAGGCCGGGTCAGGCTCGATGGACAACGTGCCATCGCCATCGCCGACGGCTACACCGACGGCCACACCGACGCCAACGCCGACGCCGTCGGTCGAGAACGTCACGGCGCAGCAGACGCTCGCGGACATTGACGGCGACTCTAAAGCCAACAAAGGCGCGACGAACACCGCTGGTGTGAGCATCACGTCGATCATTGGGATCGTCGTCGGGTGCCTCGCAGTCGTCGCTGTTGTTGCGGGCGTCCGGCTGCTCAAGAAGGACAAGGAGGCGGTCGTTGCGACGCCCGAGGGCAACCTCGACGACTACGGTGGCGGCATCACGCCCAAGGAGGACGTCGTGCTGCTCTAGAGTGGCGAGAGCCAAGAGAGAGAGCCGAGTGCGTGAACAAGTGGATGTGATTGGGAAGGGCATGCAGCTGTGCAGTAGTAGCAACGACGACAAGCTTGCAGTCGCGATCAGCCGTCCGCTCTACAAACTTCGCTGCTGCGAGCGCGTCTGTCACGGCGACGCAATGCTTCGTCGCACTAGTGTTTGTTTGTTCTACTCTGCCGAGTCGGTGGCTTCCCGCCAGTGCTCGAACGATAGAGACTGGCGGCATGCACGACGAGCGTCGGCAAAGCAACGGCGTTCGCTACTAGTATGCAACTGAGAGAGCATGAGAGAACGAATGGACAGAACGGGAGACTGCGGTCGCATGTGTGTTGATGTCGAGTCGCGTGGTGATGATCCGTCATGTCTGTCGGTTTGCGTGGTGCTGGTCGTGCGTCTTGTAGACCTGGTCGCCCAATACCACTGCTGGGCTTTGCATTGTCAAACTGACTCGATTGTCTGCCTTCCAACCTCTCCAAACATTGAGTAGCTCAGCGCTCTATTTCGGCCACCTTCGACAGCAGCAGATGGCAGATACTCAAGAGCAGCTCCATTGCACATCTTGTGCGCGTCATGGCACTCGAGCAGCTCGCTAACGTTTTGACCAGACCCATACTGCCCAATGCACACGCACGCACTTGCAGACGTGCTTCATGCAAACGAGCAGCAATCAAACAGCCAAAACAGTCGCATTCGGAGGCAGGTGCCGCAGCATAGACGCGAAGCCCATCAGTTGGAGTAATGGATGAAGCAAACGAGTGGTCGAAACGCATCGCTCGCACTCACACAGATCGTCATTGGTTGATTGGTTCGAGAGAGGGAGACAAAGTCGTGCAGCTGCGTCCTGTCCTATCCTGCCTACCTGCCTGCCCCTCGAGCACATGCCTCCCTGCGCGTCCTCCCATACTGACAGCCTGCTCGTCTAGTTCGCCTTTGTCGCGCTCGCCTTGGCGTCCTTGAGCGTAAAGAGTGTCGCGTCCTGGTCGACGACGCCGTACTTGGCGTACAGCATGCCGATGCGGAAGAACGTCGGGATGATCGGCGCCGCGCTCTTGCGCACGAGCTCGGGGAACGCCTGCGCGAACGCTGCAGTCGCGGTCTGGAGCTTGTAGTGCGGGATGATCGGGAACAAGTGGTGGATCTGGTGCGTCCCGATGTTGTGGCTCAGGTTGTCGATCAGCGCGCCGTACGACCGGTCGACCGACGACAAGTTCCCCTTGACGTACGTCCACTCCGAGTCGGCGTACCACGGCGTCTCTTCGTCATTGTGGTGCTGCAATATAGCAAGCGTATAGTGATAAATGTCAGGTGCGACAATAGTGTATACCATATCATGTAGTGAATCCAAATAAAGTATAGCGTGTCGCACACTATATACAAGCCAAACGTACCAAGAACGTCGTAACAACGAGCATGGTTGCAAAGCCAAAGAGCGGACCAAAGTAGTACAGCGCCATGGTCTTGACGCCGAGCACGAGCGTGAGGTAGCCGTAGACACCGGCAAAGCCAAAGAGCACAGCGAGCGAGACGATCACGGCGGCAACGCGACGGACGTACATCGCCTCCCACTACCAGTCATATCGAGCCATTCATATATTGTGAGTCCCGTGGCCGTCAGGTCACAACAGCCAGTCAGCACTGGGCTATGCGATCGACAGCATACGCACGTACCGGGTTGAAGTGGTTCATCGTGCGTGGTGGGAAGCCCGCGACGAGGTACGCGAACCAGGCCGAGCCGAGCGACATGACGAGGTGGCGCGAGAGCGGGTGCGAGTCGGCCGCGCGCTGCGGGTAGAAGATCTCGTCCTTGTCGATGTTGCCGGTGTTCTTGTGGTGATGGCGGTGCGAGAGCTTCCAACTCTCGAACGGCGTGAGGATGACCGAGTGCATGAGCGTCCCAACGCCAAAGTTGAGCGCGTGCGAGCGCGAGAACGCGCCGTGGCCGCAGTCGTGGCCGACCGTGAAGAAGCCCCAGAACACGATGCTCTGGAGCAGCACGTACGCTGTGCACAGCGCGATGTCGAGCGCTGCGTACTCGTGCACGAGCGGCTGCGTGCGTGCATACGCAAGGCCAGCAGCGAGCGACCCGGCAAGCACGAACGACCGCACGGTGTAGTACAGCGACAGCGGCACGGACGCCTCAAAGCACTCGCTCGGCAATGCGCGCTTGATGTCGGTCAGCGACGGGAACTCGTACGGCTTGGCCGCATTGGTTGTCGAAGCAGTTGCCATGGTTGCTGCTGCTGCTGCTGTCGTCGTCGTCGTCGTCGTCGTCGTGGGAGGCGGCGGCGGCGTTGCTGGTGCGGGGCTTGGCGCGAGAGCGAAAGTGGCCCACCAGCAGCAGCAAGCCACAGACAACAATGGCAGCGAGATGGAGGTGAGGCGGCTGGCTGAGTGGTCCAGCGGTGCCTGCGCCTGTCCGTCGTAGTGCGCTGCTGCACGCACGCAAAATGTGAGCAGCGCAAGATATCGATGTAGAGGCAGAGACTGGTGCCAGAGAAATTGCGTTAGGAATCAATATCGAATTGGTTGGCGACACGATGAAACGATCGCATTAAATAGCTGTCCATTTCCGATACAGCAGTGCTGAATCATTTTGAAGGATTGATGACACACCACAACGTCCGATATCGTCGATCGAATGGACAAGGTGACGCGACTTGTAATGTGCTGCACCACCACAACTGTCCCAGGCAAGAGCCACATGTACACGAGCAACCAGAGGCGAGAACCAGTGTGCATGTATATGCTCACGTGCTTTTTGCTACTAGTACATGACGGATCGAGTCGCAGCGAACCAATGGCTTGGTACTCGCTACCTACCTCCCACTCACATGGAGGCGATGCGTGGACGAGCATCGACGTACAGATCGTCCAAAAAACTCGCTTTGTCGTTGTTGCTCCCGTTTTCGTAGTCGCTGCGCCATGTAAACACGAGCTCGTGGTGTGTGCGCTCGAGCGGATCGGTGCGGCAGTTGTGGATATCGGCAGTTCCATCGACTGCAGAAGCGAGATCCAAGTCGAGGTCGAGGTCAAACTCGCCCAGCGTCTCGGTGCAGCGTGACTCGATCGGGACCGTGTCGTCGCGTGTTTGGCAACTGATGTCGATGTATGCGTGTGTGGTGTTGCTTGCCGACCCGCCGCTGCTCCTGCTGCTGCTGGCAGAATTGGTCGGCATGGAACTGTCGTGCGATTCAACGAGGCACTCGCGAGAGTTCATCGAGTGTGTCGCGACTACTCGTTGTCTCGATGCTGCTGGCGTATTGTCGTACGATGTTTTAGCGCGTCTCTGTTTCGATTGAGTGTCTAACACAGCACCCGGGTGGCTCGGTGGCGCCAGCAGATCGTACCGGATCCGGCGCGACACGTTGCGTTGGTTTGGTGGCGAGGGAGGTGTCGACAGCGACAGTGTTGACTCTACAATGCCGAGCGATGCTGGCGCCGAGTCCCAATAACTTCGCTGCATCGGAATCGGTACAGTCGTCGGTGCTGTCATTGACGATGGCAGTGTCGGTGATGTCTGCGCACTCGTGCGTGTGCGCACTCTGCCGAGACAGAGCTTGCAGAATCGCTGCTGCTCGGGCTCGCCAGACTTGTGGTCAAGCTGGAAGAGCTGTTGCTGAGATGAGCAGCTCTTGCACGTCGTCTGGCTACAGCCAGCGCAGACGGCGAGACGGGTATTCCTCAGGAGACCTGCGCGTTTGTAGCACACGCGGCACGTGCTGCCAACACCTTCGATCGAGTGCTGTGTACGTGCTGCAATGAGTGCTGAACATCGCTTTGCACGCGCACACTCGACGCTTCGCACGACGTTGAGCCACGTGCCGGCGATGACGTACTCGGCAGCGCGCTGCGTCACGGCGGTCAGGTCGACAACTTCGCCCCAGAAGAAGCACCGCACGAGGCCGTGCGAGTCGCGGCGGTAGAGGTAGCACACGCTTGCTTGCTCGCGCTTGAAGCCCTTGACAGACGCGTCTGCAGGCCACTCGATGCGGTCGATGGACTGGATCACGTGATACGCCACTTTGGTGCCTTGCTTGTCGACGATCATGCCCATGCGCTGTGTGTAAAGCGAGCGCAGATCAATCAGACACGCCCGTCAGTTGCGTGCATACAAGCCATTGGCAGATTCCCTCGCACGAATGGAGGTTGCAAAGCTTGCAGGTCGTACCTCGTAAGTGAGCACGTCGTGGGTCGTCGAGATCCCCCATGGCGCCTTCAGTGCGCGCCACTTGATGCCCTCGAACTGGAACGGATCTGACGGCGTGCGGCGTGCTGTCACGTTCAGCACGGCGCAGTCCACAAGCTTGTGGTTGAGCAGCGCACTCACGCAACGTAGATCTGCGGTCGAGTCGCAGTACAGCCCGTCCATGACTTCGTCGAGCGTCCCGGCGATCTGTCCCGATCCGATCATGACGTTCGCGTCGGTACTCTCTCGATCGCGAGTGCGCGTGCTGCGGAATACGTTCATGCCCTTGCGCGAGCGCACGTGGCGCCAGCGAGACGTGGGGATGTAACCCTTGCAGCGAGTGTGCTCGGCCACGGTCTTTCGAAGGATCGCAGACGCGATGCCGTTGTAGAACCGCCGCTCGGTCGGCGTGACTGTGATCTCGGGGAACGATGGTGACGTTGTCTGCATCGTGTCTTCTCTCTTCGCAGAGGTCTCGGTTGCGTCTTCTTGTCGATCGCTCACACGCACGCCGACACACCGACGCAGTGGCTCGCTTGGTGTTTTGGAAAATGAGTCTGGTAGTTGTCATGGACGATCGCTTCTGCTTCTGCCCAACGCCTTGCGACGATCCGGAGCGAGCAAGGCGCTCGCTGACTTTGCAAGAGTTGCATGAGATAGCCGATTGCGAGCTTCCCATCGCGACCTTCACGCAAACAGCTGATCGCAAACGCAAACGACGCACTCGATCGTGAGACAGCAGCGCGATGACTGGCAGATCTGCTGGATCCGTGAACGGCACTTGCTGCGCACATCCTGCTGCATTCGTTCGCACATCCTGACGGGTACACTGGCGTGCTGCGACGCAGCCGTCAGACGATAAAGAGGCACGCTTTGCATGGTGCACGCAACTGCTCGAATCTTGACGGTTGCTATCTGCCTCGAAGTTGAGCTGAAGAGCCGCAAAGAGGCGGCTAACTGGACCAATCAGTCCGACCTGAAAGACCAATATCGCTGCACCAAAGGTTGTGTCTCTACTCCTCTCATAATCAGCTCAATACTATGGACGTAAAGACGCACGCACAGTGGTCGCAGAACATGATCAAGACCAGGATCTGCTGTGTCCATACTTGTCGAGCAGTACCTGGCGACCGCTTCGCCCGCGATTTGCATAACGCAGACTTTCGGTATGGCAGTGTTGCTAATGCGCAGTTTCGGACCAGGTTTGAGTACTCACAGGCAAGCAGACACACTCGAGGATACTACTGCGACAGTCGAGTTTGAACGTCACGATCGCAAACTCAGACTCGTCCGAGGACGATGTACGGTTCTAGTTGATGTCGTAGATGTATTGGTGTCGATCATGCCGCCCAACGCAGACTCGATCAGAATGGCATTAACTCGACTGTCCCCTTCCTTTGATACCGTCCGATCCTGGCCACCTGCAACGCTGCACAACGATGACCGATCTTGCAACTGACTGTAGACTCGAACCTCGTCACTCACTGCGTTATCAGACATGTGCTTGTGGATGTGATTTGCCTCTTCGTTCAATTCGCGAATAAGGATCCAGCTACTGTTGTCGAACACGACATACCGAAGTGACATTGTTTTACAATTCGAGCAGGCACACTACTCGCAAAACTTGTTTGCTGAATTCAAATTGTTGTTCCGCCAAAGCAACCGCTGAAGTATATAAGTGCGTAATCCATTCAAAGTTGACCACAAATATAGAATACAACATTACAATGCTGTGATACATAATTATCTCATACTATATATCCCACGCTGAGACCATAATTAGTAACCGTTCTTCTAAAATGTGTTGCTGACATTTTATAGGAAACTATTAAACAAAATCATCGTCCTCTACGTTGTGCCATTTTCATCCTGTCAAATTTCGCCGTAGCGTCAACAACGTTAATATGCTCATCAGCCCGTTCAGCGACGTAATGAACACCTTCGTCGAGAAAACTCAATTGTGTTGACACTCCTAAATGAAAGATCTAATTCCAAAAATACTAGTTACAGGACTTTTAGTTTATTTAATATTCGCTACTAACTAGCTGGGCTACTGGGTGACTGTGCATGTGTTACATGTTATCTGTTTGTTGTTGCGTGTTTGGTATTTGGGATTTTATAATAGTAAGCGGTACGATTGACATGTGTGGTAAATGAAAAATATTCATCGATTTGTAAGAATGTAAAGAGCGGGTAGGGTAAAACTAGTCGTAAAGGTAATATATGTTTAACGATTTGTGGGATTTATATAGAGCGATAAAGTACTGTAAGGGGGTATAATTTGCCTGGTTGGAATGGATTTAACGGAAGCGGTAATGAGGTACTCAGTCCCACACCGTCATGCCAATTCGACATGAGTTGGCTACATCAAATGCGATTCGTGGTCGTTGTGAGCATACTTAGTCTTGTATAAATGCTCACATTCGTAGCACGAAGATTTGGTTTTTTTAGTACATAACAAGCGAATGCCTAAGATAGCCTTGTGAATGTTACCAGCACACCAGCAACCAAGGTGTCATTCGCAGATTGGATATTACGACGGATAAGTTGAAAACGTACTTTTTAAATTTATCCATATTGCAATAAAACTGTCAAAAAAGGACACAACAAATTTACAACTGGGTGTTCAGATCGATATAGGTCGCACGGCATTTGACAAAGCGTCGAGTTTTTATAGTGTGCATATTCGATAATTAGACTTTTTACTATCACCAGCACAACAACATCCAATAAATTATTCGCAAACAGAATATTGGATGGAAAGCGATGATAACGGGGTCACACGCTAGAGTTATTATATAATCTAGCTAGCTATTCATTGCGAGACATTAACAATCTAGTCTTAGTTTAGTTACTATATTAATGCTGGCCATATAGGCGGTTCGCACACAGTAGCTCATTGAGCTCTCAGGAGCCAATCAATTAGTTAGACTTAGCTCTAGTATTCAGTTACTTCAATCTAGTTAGCGGCGCCCGGTACCGGGGCCGCTTTCCATGTCAATCAAACAGTTCAGCTATTGGAGCACAAGTGCCCAAGTCTTCTGTCGTTCCTTGCGGAAGGTGCTCTGCACGCTTCCTCTCTGCTTGTGCTGCGTAACTCGGGTTCGCCCGGTTACAACAATGGACAATTTTTAATCTGAGTTCAAAATAACTGTAAAAGCATAACCACAACCAATTTTCAACCGGGTGTTCAGGTCAAAATAAAACAGAGCTGATTAGCTAGTACAAGTATAATACTAATTACTGCAATCATCGACATCGTCGACGTAATAGCGGGCCTCGAAATAAAATGCATGTCGTTTAACATACTGACTGATCTGCAGCGAGCCGATGCACAGCTGCCTGTCCTTGTGTAGTATTTGCGTTTTATTTTAGCATTGACTCCTTTAACTTGGTATACGTATGGCGCTCAAGCTCAGCAAATACTTACTCAACTGCACTGTCCAGCGCGTCGATGTCGAACGCGAGATTGCGGTGCTGATTGAACCTCGTGTGGGTGGCAACTCAACAACAGGCGTGTACGCGTTCGCTGACAGGTGCAATCTGTTGTTCTACTTTTGCTACCACTTCTCATCGATTTGGATGTGGATGCAAAAACAAACAATGATGTATCCACACATAACACAGCATTAGGTAAGACTTTTGCATTAATCGACATACACTCTTCAAAAACAGATAAGGTGAACTTCATACCTAGATATCTGCGTCTGTGACGACGACAGCATCACCACCAGAAAACGACGGCACCAGCAGATTTACGACGAGTAATCGTACTCCGCGACACACCTACCACTGCCTTTAGCGATCGCAGTGTCGTGCGCTCCAGAGTATAGATGCAACAACGACGGTGCTGATGGTCTAGCTGCTCAACTGCTGGCGCATCCCGACCATGACCTACATATCATCGTCCTACACTGCCAAACTGCCTTGCCGTTGACGCTACGATGCCTGCAGGAAGCCGATGATTGCTGCAAGTTTGAGCTCTTGGTGCGTTTGCTTGCGGGTGTTGTTGACTAAACGTGAAATTTGACCGCTGCCAATTCTAGCATTCAACGTTATGTTAATGATTTGCGCGTAGTTATAGGGATCTTGCTGGAGACGTACATGTATTTAACAAGTTCGCTAGAGATTGCAACAAAACAGCTAGTGAGTCTAGTGAGTCTAAATGCTAACGCGTGACGCATGGATATAACAGTAAAAAGTATCATAGGCAATAAGGGCGTCGAAAAGGTACTTGCTAGCACAGATCAAATGGACACGCACTGGGGCTGGTTTGAGCCGGGTATACGGATATGACTCAACGGTATCTAGGATGCGACACTTAAAAACAAACGCAGTCACAGTCTAATGTATGTCATGGCGTCGTATACGTAAGTCAGTGTCTAGTCGTTGCACGTTGAAACGTATTTCGCTGACATCGTGGAAACACTCTATTTATTTAAATCGTGCCAAAAAGTACGTCGATATAAAAAACACAGTGTTCAGATGTACTGTGTCAAAGATTTACTGAGTATGCCCAAACGTACCAACTTAAAATGAACAGTGACGGAACGTTTCGTGTCGAAAAGTTCCGTGTCAGTGTGTATTGTGTTATAATTTACTATGACAAAATTTATCGAGCCGAAATGTGTCTAGTCGAAACGTGCCATTCACCTATGTCGTGTCGAATTGTGTCGTGTTGAATATCACATTGCACAGTTTGAATTATGTCGTGTCGAAATGTGTCGTGTTGAAATGTTCAATGTTAAAACGTGTTGCTTGTATTACACACAACACAAATCGCTGGCTTTGACACACACGCCCAATTATGCTAGAATGCGTATATAGAGTGCTGATCGTTGTTTCCACGTTGGTGGTAGAAAAATATTTCTTGTTGTAATATATATTTGATATCATTCACACCATTCGATTATTTATGTTAAATTCTATATATTTGCTTGAAGGTGAACGCAAACGAACAGAATCAGAATCACAGAATCAGATTGACGGGGTGATAATACAAGCTTGAGAAGACGCACAAGCGTGAATAATGTCGAAGCACCACAACTCAACACTCCAAGATCTTCCTCCAACTGCACAAGTGGCCGTCGCTTCTTCTTTTTTCTTGCGATGCAAACCCACGAGCTATCACCTGCAGTGCGCGCTGCGTGCGAGCAGAATGACGCCGCGATCGATCTTGTCATGGCCAACGTCAATGCGTTCCTGGACGTCTCGCCGCACTGCTCGCTCATGATGGCGGCGCTTGCAGGACACGCACACCTCGTAAAGCGCCTGAGTGCGCGCCACCCGCAGTCGTTCGAGGCGTGCTGCAAAGAAGCGATGGACTCGGCAGCCGAGTTCGGCCACCTCGACATCGTGCAGTGGCTGCACGCAAACCGCGTCGAGGGCTGCACGACCGACGCCATGGACATGGCAGCGAGAAATGGCCACCTCGATATTGTACAGTGGCTGCATGTGAACCGCACCGAGGGCTGCACGACGAACGCCATGGACTTTGCTGCCATGAACGGACACATGCACGTGCTACTGTGGCTGCACGAGCACCGCCGCGAGGGCTGCACGCACTTGGCAATGGACAATGCTGCAACGAATGGCCACTTGCCCATCATGCAGTGGCTGCACGTTCATCGCACCGAGGGCTGCTCCAGGTCGGCGCTCGTGAACGCATGTTTTGCGAATCACTACGACGTCGCGGTCTGGCTGCTCACGGTCCGACCGCGCAACTGTCGCAAAGAGGACCTGCTCACACACAGCATTAACCGCGAACGGCTGCTCAACGAGTGGCGCCGCCGGCAGCTCCGTGCAAGTCCAAGTGCAAGCAACAACAACAACAACAAGCGCGTTACTAGTGATAGCAGCAGTACGCATGGCGGCCACTGCAGTCGCGCCAAGAGGCAGTGTGTGCCCATCGCGCAGCTCTGCAGCTATAGAGAAAGCGACGCATGTGTATCCGTGGGGCACCGCAGCGGCATTGTATGTGAGCTCAGCAGCGTGCCACGCGACGCTGTTGCACTGCACTTCAGCAGCATGTAAATACACAGTTCATATGGATCGTACTAGTATGTTGTGTAGACGTCACTAGTGACTCGTCCGTACATCGAGTGTACTACTGTCCTCCCAGCGCCGCTCGACTCACTACAAGAGCTCGGCAGCCGGTGCGTCCGACGCATAGCGCACGAGGCTCTTGCGACGCTGCCGTGGCTGCGTGTTCACGCCACTGCCACTCGCATTCGCATTACTGCTGTTGCTGAGCTCTTTGACGTGCATCGTGAGTGTCTGCACCTGCGTCTGGAGCTCGAGCAGCAGCTCGTGCTGCGACTTTGGCTCGGAGAGCGACCGCAGCGGCGGTTCGTAGCGAATGCCGTCGTCGAGCCACCCGAGTTCGCGGCGATGGCTGCTGCTGTCGCCATCACCGCTGTCAACAGCAGCAGCAGTAGCAGTAGCGTCCGCATCGTCGAACGTCGTCTTGAGGAAGAGCGACTCCTTCAGTGCGTCGAGGTTCGGTGCGACAAAGTTCGCAGCAACGATTGGCTGGACGCTGCGCCACGTCGGACTGCTCGACAGCGCCGACTCGACGTGCTGCGGCATCTGCTGCATCTTGGCGACGATGCTCGCGACCATCGCGCGCTTGCCACTCAAGTGCATGCGCAGGCCGTGCGTGCTACTCTGGCGCTCAAGTGGGTCGACCACGAGCCGCGTCGTGCGGCCGTCGCTGTCGCTGTTTGCCGTAGCGTCTTCACCGTCAGTCGCTGGTGTCGGTGGCTCGGCGACACCGAGCAGCAAGCGGAACCGACGAGCACGCTCGCGGTCACTCAGCGAGTTCTCCATGCGCACGATCGCCTGCGCGTGGCAGAGCATGGTCTCGACTTCGGCGGCGTCCCAGATCGCCGAGTACGTCGTCGCCATCATTGCAATGAGGATGTTGAGTAGTACGACAACAGCACTCAGCAAGTACGTCACGAGTAGCGCGTTGCTCATGCCCCACGTCCGGCCGGTCGTGGAGCCAAACGTGTCGTAGTTGAGCTGTCCAAAGAGCATGAGGAAGACCGTGAGGAAGCTGTCGCTAAAGCTCTCGTAGCCCGTCGCGCCGCGCAATAACAAGTAGAACGCGCCGCTAAAGCCAAAGAGGAAGACCGCGTAGAGCATTAGGAAGTGGGACACATCAGTCACCATGCGCGACATCATGGCGAGCAGCAAGCCCGAGTGAGTCGTGACCTGGAGGAACTGGAGCAAATTGACCCAGAGCGTCACGGTCACGAGCGCGAGCAAGCAGTTGCGCACTTCGGCGAGCGTTGCAATGAACTCGAGCGGGACGGTCCCGATCGTCGCAACGTACGACGTGAAATTGAGAACGTTCCAGAACGATCGAAAGTAGCAACGCAAGCTGCTGCCGCTACCTCGAAACTCGCGGTACTCGACACGCACGAGCAGGTACAGACTGCAGATCCAGGACACGGCGCGGCAGCTTGCGACCAAGTAATCGACACTCGAGTCGAGGTGGACCCAGTTCGGGTCGGCGACGATCGTTGGGAGGTAGTACGACACAACGAGCGTGCAGTAGATCGCGAGCTCGCGTCGGAACATGCGCTTCGCGAACGCGTGCCACTTGGCTTTCATCACGTGCCGCATCACGCGGTGCGGCAATACGAGCTTGCCGTTCGGTGCGCTTGCTGCGAGCGCGAGCGCGGTCAGTTCGACCGGTACGCTCGGGTCACCGTAGATCTGCCGCAGGTCCGTGTACTTGACCGCGACGTTCCCGAGCTTCGAGTGACTCTGCGTCTGCGCAAAGACGTCGAGGTAGTCGGTCGCTGCAGACGGGGTCTTGTGCAGCAACAGCGCGAAGAACGCGTCGTCCCACTGACGCGACCACGTCCCGGGCTGCTTGAGGAGCCACTTGGTCATCTCCGTGTTCCCGACTTTCACAGCAGCGCGCAGCGGCGTGATGCCTCCTTTTGCAGCGAGGTCCGGGATCGCACCGTGCGCGAGCAGCACTTCGCAGTTCCGGATTTGTCCTTCCTGTGCCGCTTCGAGCAGCGCTGTCCAGCCCGAGTGATCCTGTGCAAGGCGCAAGTGGGTGGGTGGTGATACAAGTGGCTGTTAGTGAGTTGCGTTGATATGTGACGCAGTAGTAACGCGAGCGACAAGATTATGCTGTGAGGATGCACAGCTCACGTACTGGCATGTTGACTGGAATGCCAGCGTTGATCAAGTACACGACGAGCTCTTCGCAGTTCTCGCCGCCAGCAAAGAGATGCAGCAGCGTCGAGCCGTCGCACTCGCGCAGGATGAGCGGCGACTTGAGTCGCAGAATCGCTGCGTGCGGGTTCACACTGTGCACCACCGCGCATGGCAGCGCAATGCAGAGGGCGAGATGATTTGAGCAGCGAAATCAGCAATCAATCGTACTAGCACGACGCGCAAGTGTGTGAGTGTATACACGCATACACGTACATAATCGACGCGACGATCTTGTCAAAGTCGGCAGTTGGCATGTATGTCCACTCGACATCGCCTTCGTCGTCGACTTGCAGCGACGGTGGGCGTCCTACCGGACTCGCCATGCGCGTAGCGTCCATGCCTGATCTTCACACACACACAAGGTCTTGTGGGTATGCTATTGCTGCTGCTGTGTGTGCGTCTTCTCAGCCATGAAGAGCGCGACGAGTCGAGCCGACACGTCAGTGCGCGACCGTTTGTAGCCAAGGCACTGTTTCGAGGTAGTGTCACATGATATCTGGTCAATGCTAAACGACACTTCCAACATTCGTACCTCCCACCGACACTATTCTTTTTGTTCATCACTGAGCCGACAGCAGACGTTTTACTGCAAAATAGTTGCACCAAAACAACATTGTAAGAAACCATCGCAGCGTTTTGTGTAAATATGTAAGCCAAAGTGATAACAAATGAACACAGGTGCGAATAGTATTATAAAAGCTGAGTAGTTTTGTACGTGTTGAGAAACACAATAAGTGGTACAGCTATCCCCGTCCCTCGCAGTCGGCGCCACATCTCATTGTCGTCCTCGCAGCGGCGACAATCAACACATTTGAGAGCTGTTCGACAGCACCAATTGCCCGCAAAGGGTGCTGCTCAGCTTGTGAGTGGCAAATTCTATTCTGTGCAACAAAGTTAATCGAAAACGATGCAGCATCAAGAGATGCAGGGCTGTCATTTAACCCTAAAGAGAGAGCGCGAGGCGGATGTCGTCTCGTTAAGCTACTTTAGTGTGACGCAGAGGTCTGCTTCGCTTCGTGAGAGTAAGCTCGTTTAGCTGATGATCGCTTGTTAATTGTTGCGAAGGAGGTCGACATAATTATCGATTCAGTACATTGGAGTATTGCAGTGTGAATTGTTGCACTGTTGCTCTGTTATTAGCACGTGTGGTGGATGAGATGATCGGGTGGATGAGATGATCGTAACCCAAAAAACAGCATATTTTCACGCTCAGTGATTGATAAGAATTGGAATATTGCAGATACCAATATATACCAAAATGATAGCGCAAGGTGGAGTTTACGACTGTGCCTTTTCGTCATGAGCTCCGTCACAACAGGCAAGGTAGCACCAACAAGCGCTTCGATCCCGCATGCTGCTGCTGACGATGACAACAATCACAAGGATCTATCGGGTGACGATGGGCTACCGTGGAAGACTGTAGGCAACGCCGAGTTCGACGAAGTGGTTGCGCGGATCATGTGCGTTTGATTGCGGTGCTCGATTGCTCCAAGAGCTGCAAACTACTCCGAGAGTTACTCAACAGTGGAGCTGTATCCGCTGCTGACACTCGCATCTCGCCAGCGTGAATCCACAGACCGCCCTTGATAACGTGTTTCTTCGGCGCGACTCAGACGGCTCGACGCTGTTGCACGTCATCGCGGGATGGAGCCGTTGCCAGGACCTCGTGGCACAGCTGCTGATTGCCGGCTTGCCTGTGGATGTTCGGGTGTGTGTATGTATGAATAAGTGCAGCTGTAACACTGTGATAGCTGCTCGCTCTCTTATACAAACGCATATACACACCTGTCCAGGACGCGTCCGGCTGGACACCGCTGCTCGAAGCCGCGCAGGAAGGACAGATCGAGACGTGCAAAGTGCTGCTCGCGCACCGCGCGATGCCCGACCTCGCCGTGAACGAGCTCACACCGTTGCGCGCAGCTGCCGAGGTCGGGAACGCCGAGATGGTAACTTGGCTGCTGACACAGCCCGGTACGTGGGCTGGCACGTGGGACAACCACTTCTTCGCGTTCTTGCTCGAGAAGACGCCGAGCGCCGTGCCGACACTGCTCGACGCGTTCGCGATGGCGCTCAACCACTCAAAGCGTGGGTACACGGCCGTTAAGTACACGAACCTACGGCAAATCTACGGCGAACCAGACGTGCCAGTGGCGCAGACTGCGCTGGCGCTTGCAGTGCAGAGCGCGAATGCGCGCGACGTGCTCGCGCATCGCGTGATGCGGTACCTCGTGCGCGCCAAGTGGAAGGCGTTTGGCAAGAGCATGTTCCGGCGCGAGTTTTCGGCCTACTGCGCGCTGCTCGTCGCATACTTTGTGCCAACAGTCTGGGCCGACCCAGACTGGACGCGCCTCGACTCGGCGTTTGACTACTGGGTCGCACTCTCGCGCGCCGTCTCGTGGCTCTGCTGCGCGTACCTCCTCGTACACGTCGAGCGCAACGAGTTCCTCGGTGCTGCTGGTGCCATAAACTACTTTCGGTCGTTCTGGAACATCCTCAACCTCACAACGTACGTCGCCGTGATCGCAACGATCCCGCTCGAGTTTGTCGCGTCGCTCGCATCAGTGCGCAATTGCGCGCTCGCGCTCATCACCGTCGCGCTCTGGCTCAACCTGCTCCAGTTCTTACAGATGGCGACCGATAGCGGCTTGCTCATTGCGATGATGTCGCACATGGCGACCGACGTGTATCGCTTCCTCTTGCTCTACGCAGTCTTCCTCTTTGGCTTTAGCGGCGCGTTCTACATCCTCTTGCGCGGCGCCGCGGGCTTTGAGAACTTTACAAACAGCTTCCTATCGGTCTTCCTCCTGCTCTACGGCCAGATCACGTTCGATACGTTCAACAACACGACTGGCTGGGTCTGGCACACGACCATGGCGCTGATGGTGGTGCATCTTGTAGGCGTCGTCATCGTACTGCTCAACATCCTCATTGCGATGATGGCGACAACGTACGCCGACGTGTACGACTCGGCCGAGGTCCAGGCGCTCACGAGCCACGCGCAGGCGATCGTGCGCATGGAGACGTCGCTCCCGCGCAGTGAGCGTGTGCGCGTGTTTGAGCGGCTGCTGCGCGTCGACATGCGCCACGTACTGAGCAGACAAAAGACGGCAGCAGCAGCAGCAGCGACACGACTATCCAAGATTGGGAATCAGACTCAGATTGGTAGTACAGCTGAGCTACTCGCGAGCCGCTCGAACAGGAAGCGCTCAATGCTTGCCAACATCTCGACACATCTACACGCGCTAACGAGTCCGTCGTCGGACGCTCATGGTGTCGTCAACCTCGTGCGCCGGAAGCTACCGAGTCGTGCGAGTACTACCAGCAGCTCGTTGATCCATCCGACAGAGTCGACCGCTCCGACTCGGACTGGTACGATCCTTCGTGAGGGCGAAGACGACGACGTTCCGCAACTGACTAGCAATGCTGCAAGCCACCGGCGCCAGTCAACACACACTGCTAACAACACTGGCACTGACAGTGCCAAGGACCACCACACAGCAACGCGCTTCCTCGAGGCGCTCATCGAGACGCCCAATCTGCAGCTCACGGCACTCGAGGAGTCGCTCTTCCTCAAGTCGGCGCTTGACCAGGACGACGAGGTTGACAACAATGGACACGGCGGCAGTCCAACAACAAGCCGCCTCGCTGTGCTCGAAGACGGCGTCCGGTACGAACTGCCGACGAAACGGCGCCAGGACGACGGCGTCGCGCGCGCTATCGCGGATCTCGAGACGCAGGTCGCACAGTTCGCAGTGACGCTCGCAGACGTCCAGCAGCTGCTGCGTGACGAGCGCACCAACACAGTGCGCGCTGCAGCGCTCGCGACGCCACGGCTGAGCTGACGTGTGACGGTCGTTGACAGCCACACACTACCATGTCCACACATAGAGAGAGAGAGAGACGGGATAGCACTGCTGAGCGACGCACAAGCCACTCGTATACCTACTTGGTACACTCATCGTCATCGTCATTGTTATCGACATCAGCAGCTCACAGTGTCGATCCACTGGACACTCGCACTATGTCAGGTAGGTCGTCACCGGTCGTCTGTCGTCATCGTACTGCCACTGCGCGCACTCGCACTCACTTTCAGCATCTGCTGAAGCATGTCGCGCGCGTACCGCAGGCGCTTGAGCAGGTCCGGGCGTTCGCCGAGAAGCACGACACGCGCTGTCGCGAGCACGGCAAGACCGCCGTCCTTGTCGAGGAACGTCGCGGTGCGGCCGCGATGTGCGAGCAAGAGCTTGGACGCGTCAAAGAAGTTGATCTGGAACGTGTCGTTCGAGAGGCAGAAGAGCATCGCGTGGCGCGATTTGACCCACTTGCGCACGTACGCCATCGGAGCGTCTGCTGACACTTCTGCTGTTGCTGTTACTCCAAGGTGTGTGGCAAGCAGATCCGGTTCGTCGCTATCGACGAGGTAGCTCCGAAAGTGCTGGAGCAGCGTCACTTTCTTTGCAAGTGCCGGGTCGTAGGCGCGCATGCTGTAGCGCTTGCGATGCTCTGCAGCACCTGGCGCGTCCGACGCACGCGCGAGGTACTCAAAGCTCGTGTCGTCCGGTGCTGCGACGGCTTTCGTCGAGTCGTTAAAGTACACGCCAGCGGCGCCGTTCGAGAGAATGTACCCGAGTCCGTACTTGGACGTGTAATCGACAAACTTGGCGACCCAGAGCGTCGCCGGTGTGCAGTCGCAGCTGCTGTCGAGTGTCTCGGCGCGGACCTCTTTGAGCCGCTTTGCAGCTGCAACGACCGTTGTCGCGGACGAGAACTCGCTCAAGTGCGGACCGTCGCGTGCACTACTACTACTGCTGCTGCTGCTCGTACTGCCACTACCACTCTCTTCGAGCGCAAACAGTCGATTGAGCGTCGCAAACATCGTCTCGAGCGGGTCCTGCGCAGCTGCAGCATGTCGCCCCTCGGACCGCCGTAGTGTGAGCTGCGCGGCTGCTGATGTTGACGCTGTTGACGATGTCGCGGTGACGGTGGTTGGTGTTGTGACCAGCTCGCATGCGCGTGCGCTGCGGAGTCTGCTTGACGCTGCGCCATCTCGTCGCAGTTCTCCCTTGTCACCACTGCTGCATACGACAGCGTGTTGCTCGTCTGCTCCTCTCGCAGCTGTGGTGGCAGCAGCGGCAGATACATGCACGGCAGCAGCACCACCGTGGTCTTTGCTTGGGCTGACGCTGCTGTGCGCGTTCACGTCGCGACTGCGCAACGGGTACCGCCGTGGCGCAAGCAGATGCGTCGTAGCTGCTGTCGTCGTTGTCGTTGTCCCAGCTGCAAGTGGCTGCCGCTTGCAATCGGGTGGCGTGATGAGCAACGCTGTCCGCGCGAGCGCTGTTGGCACAAACTCGTCGCGCAGGAACGGGTGGGCAAGGATCGCTTTGAGCGACGGCCGCAGATGTGGCTCGCCGCGCAAGATGCTGCGGATGAGCGACTGCGCGCTCGGCGACACGTCCGAGGCGTCGGGGAACCCAAACTGGTTCGCGCGGATGCGCTTGTACGTGTCCTTGACGTCCTCGGTCTCGAACGGCGGGCGGCCCACGAGCAGCGTGTACAGCACGACGCCCGTGGACCAGATGTCGACTTCGAAGCTGTGGCCGTCGCCGCGCTGGCCGTTCAGGATCTCGGGTGCAATGTAGTTTGGCGTGCCGCACATCGTGCGCTTGCGGTCGTAGAGGTTGTCGAGTCGCGTCGCGAGCCCAAAGTCGCCGATCTTGAGCTCCATGTCGGACGTGAGGAAGAGGTTCCCGAGCTTCAAATCGCGATGGATCACGAGGTGCCGATGCAGGTACTCGAGGCCGTCGACGAGCTGTCGCATGTAGAACCGCGCCTCGGCCTCCGAGATCTTCTTGCGCCGCCGTAGCAAGTCTGATAGTGACTGTGTCGAGTTTGTCGATTAGTCAGTTGCATGTACAACGTAGCACCATCGCAATGTTGAAATACAGATCGACAAACGTATACACAAACCAAGAGATGGAGAGACGCACCTGGTTGCGGCAGAGCTCGAGGAGGATGTATGCGTTGTCGGCGTCCTCGAAGAAGTGCTCAAACTGCACGACGTGGCGGTGCCGCAGCGACTTGTGGATCTTGATCTCGGACGTGAACTACAGGCATTACAATTGTGAGGATGCGAGTGTGAGTGTGAGTGTAAGGATGCGATGGCGACACGTACTAGCAGTTTGCTACTACAAACTGCTCGTCACACACACACACGCACCTTTTGCTTGGCTTTGGGCTTGACGAGCGAGCTCTTGGCGACGATCTTGCCGGCGTACTTGATGCCCGTCTCTTCGCACGTCATCTCGTAGCAGCGCGCAAAGCCGCCCTATACATCCATACACATACACAATAGTCTAGCTACGTCAGCACCCTACACTAGCGCATGCACTTCTATCACAGACGCGACACCCACCTTGCCGAGGAACTTGCCCTTGAGAAAGCACCGCGTCGTGACGTTGCCGTCGTCATCGAGCACGCACTCAAAGATGCGCTCAGGCACCTGCGGAAGTGTCTGTGGCTTGGCTCGTTGCTGCGGCTGCTCTGGCTTGAGCTGTGACTGTATCTGTGGCTTGGACTGTGGCTTGGGCTCGGTCTGTGGCTCAGCCTGCGGCTGCAGTCTCCTGCTCTCTAAACGCGCAGCTCTGTCAACAAGCGCGAGCGTCGATGCTCTCGTCGGTGCTGTGAGTCGCGACGTCGGTGCCGGTGACGCGCGCTGTGTGTTGACGCTCGGCGGTAGCGCGAGCCGCTCTCGCTCAGTGGACGCAGCGCGCGTGCGCGTGGCAAGTCGCGTCGACGTCGAGAGCGGCAGCGCCAGCGGTGGCGTCATTGCTGTGAGTGGTGAACGTACTGCCGCGCTGGTGTTATTGTTGCTGCTGCTGCTACTGCGCGTTGTTGCGGTCGTGGCTGTCGTCGCAGACGAACTGCGCAGCTTCGCGGCGGGACTCTCGTACGCGTTTTCCTTTTCGCTGCGGCGTGCGCGCAGTCTGCGCAGCAGCGCGAGCTCGGCGTCGACGTCGTTCTCGAGCACCATCGCGCACATTGACTCGTGTGTTAGCGATCGCGGCTCGCTCGGTCAGTTCGCGCGTCGTAGGATACGCGCACACACAAGCAGGCTATGGGCTGCGGGACGTAAGCGATTGCCGAGATATGTCTGCTCGAGGTGTCGACCGCGAGCCAGCACCATCATGGCCAGTTTGGATATTCAAATCTGGCGCGGAGTGTGGGCCACGTACAATTTATGTGGCCACACCATGTACCCACGATCCGACGTTGGATCGCAAACGACACCACGACATCACTCGATTAATTCAACACACTCGACACCTCCGTGAATCAGCCATGATCTCCACGACACTCATGGTCCAGATCTTGTGATTCAAGCTGGTCATACCCCGATGTGCCCTTGGTCGACGAGATGAGCGCAAACTGGAAAGTCTGTACTAGCAGTCAAACAAAAAACGATGGCGCAATCGACCTCCTTCACACCATGCAACGAGCGAACATACGCTTAGCGATCTTGCTATCACGAAGCACAGTTGACCTCTCCGTCAGTCGTTGCGTTTCGAGGCGCTCACCTGCCAGTTGCGAACAATGTCTTAGAAGGTAGCGACGTATGTATATACACTAACACACCTGCGTTTTAATTTGTAACTTTATTGTGTGCCACAGCGCATACTAGCGAAGTCTGTCACAAATCCTCACAAATATCCGCACCACATCAATCGCAATTTCTTTTTGTGTGCAATTCGCTCATGCGCATTTGTGCGAGTCGCTGCTGTTCGCTTCGCCAATCGCTGCTATTTCCTCCTCCCCGCACAATACACTGAAAGAGTTTGCT